>PVKP010009271.1:0-69023 GCA_004027715.1 Plecturocebus donacophilus | reverse complement strand
ATTTCACAGGTTTAAATAAAATATTGGTTGTCTGCTTATTTGTTATTTTCATCCCCTATTCCTTCCTGTCTCCATTGTTAAGCACAATTATTGGCATAAAAGAGGTTTTTAATACCCATTTTTAGACTGTATTCTAGCCTGGGCAATAAAACAAGAATCCCGTTCTCTCTCCCTCTTTCTCTCTTTCATTCTTTTTTTTCTTCCTTTTGCTGTTTCTTTCTTTCTCGTTTTCTCTCTTTTTCTAAAATCTCTTCCTCTTTCTCTCTTTTATTCTTTTTATTCTAAAAAAATATATATATATTATCTGTCTCTAAAAAAAAAAAAAAAAAAAACACAAAAGCATACACCTGTAATCCCAGCTATTCAGGAGACTGAGGTGAAAGAATCGCTTCAACCCAGGAGGCAGAGGTTGCAGAGAGCTGAGACCTCGCCACTGCACTCCAGCCTGAATGACAGAGCAAGACTCCAGCTCCAAAAACAAACAAAAAACACAACTTCTTCCAGCTGGGACACACAATATCTCAATATCTAAATACAATCAGGTATACTTTTAAAAGCTATATTTCCATAAAAGCTTTTTTTTTTTTTGAGACACAGTCTCACTCTGTTACCCAGACTAGAGGAGTACAGTGGTATGATCTCAGCTCACTGCAACCTCCGCCTCCCGGGTTCAAGTGATTCTCCTGCCTCAGCCTCCCAAGTAGCTGGGACTACAGGCATGCACCACCACACCCATCTAATTTTTTGTATTTTTAGTAGAGATGGGGGTTGCATCATGTTGGCCAAGCTGGTCTTGAACTCCTGACCTCAGGTGATCCACTGGCCTCAGCCTCCCAAAGTGCTGAAATTACAGGCATGAGCCCCTGTGCCCAGCCCATAAAAGCTTTTATAAAGGAGAACCTGGCCTGTGTGACAGATAAGAGAGCCAGCTGTGATCTAAGATAACTTAATTAAGAAGGCTGTAAGTATAAATGTGAAGGAGAGAAAATGGAAGAAAGGAAAGCCAGCAGAGAACAGAAAAACATAACTGAGCACTAAATTGAAGGATGCAATAAAAGAATTGAGAGCTGTGTTGGAAACAGTGAGTTCCTCTTCAAACGTTCTATTTGTCCTCTATTTTCAAAGCCTAACTCCCTTGCCTCCTTGCCCCAAGTTAACAATCTTCCATCTATTCCCAATCTGTAAACCATATAACCTACATCTGTTCCTTATTTGGCACCCTTAGTTCTGAAACTGCTCTTCCTGCAGATGTAACCCCTACCCCTGCTCCATTTGAATTAGCCAATCGGGATCAGCTTAGATTGCACAGTCGGACCCCAGCCAATAGGGACCAGACACAGCAGCAGGGACTGACTGCATTAGGGATAAAAATCCCTTCCCTCCTTTATTCAGTGTGCTCTCGCAGTGACCAGAAGATGGAGCAGCACCCTTCTGCAGAAGTAAATTTGCCTTGCTGAGAAATCCTTTATTTGAGTGCTCGTTTTCTCTGCCACTATGAGCTCTTATTGCCCACAGCTGGAAAGGAGAAAGTGTAAGGATTAGAAAGCTCTCTTGGACATTTTACACAGGAAAGAAATCAATTCCAAAGAGCTACTGGGTGGAGTAAAGAACAATTTGAACAGAGTATCAAGTAGCTTCAAGGAGTGAAGATTCAAGCAGGGAAATAAGCCAAAGGAACAGCAAGAATGGTCTAAATAATTTCGAGACTGAGATTACAGAAGTGTATCAGAAGACTGGAGATTAAAAACTTAATGGTTAAAAAAGTAAAAAAATAAGATTCTGGGAACTAGTTTGAATACAGCAGACCTGTCCAATATGGATGTAACATACTGCAAGACTGTGGAACAAAACTGGTTTTTCTAATTCAGGCTGAGCATACTGTGGGGACTGACAATTTAACATAGCAGATGCTCAATAAAGACTTGATAATACTCAGTTTGAGGCAGGAAGATTTCCTGAGCCCAGGAATTCATGACCAGCCTGGGCAATATAGCAAGATCCTATCTCTTAAAAAAATCTTTTTTTAAATTAATATTATTTCATCAAGTCTTAGAAAAACACTTGCTGAAACAAAGACTTAACTAAACAGAATTTTTTTTTTTTTTGAGATGAAGTCTTGCTCTTCACCCAGGCTAGAGTGCACTGGCACGATCTCAGCTCATTGCAACCTCCACCTCCCAGGTTCAAGCAATTCTCCTGCCTCAGCCTCTGTAGTAGCTAGGATTACAGGTGTGTGCCACGATGCCTGGCTAATTTTTTTTGTATTTTTATTAGAGATGGGGTTTTGCCATGTTGGCCAGGCTGGTCTTGAACTCCTGACCTCAAGTGATCTGCCTGCCTCGGTCTCCCAAAGTGCGGGGATTACAGGCGAAAGCCACCAGGCCCAGCCAACAAAATTATTTTAAAGGCATCCAAATAAATAATAATCTGGGACTATTTAATAATCCCAGTTGTTTAAAAAAAAAATTTTTTTTTTAAGAGCTACGACATGCCTCACATATAGGCCCTGGGACTATAGAGGCCTTGTCCTCAGGGGGCTGACTTTCTGAGGGAGAAAGAATGAAACAAAATATGGAAATATCTGATAGCAATGAACTCTATGAAATTATTTCTAGCCTGGGCAACACTGCAAAACCCCATCTCTACAAAATTAGCCAGATGTGGTGCCTGAGCCCAGGAATTCATGACCAGGCTGGGCAATATAGCAAGATCATCCCACTGCCCTTCAGTCTGGATAACAGAGTGGGATCCTGTCTCAAAAAAAGAAAAAAAAATATTTGACAGCACCATATGTAAAAAGCAACCATTTGGCTCCTTTAGATTGGGTTTGTCAGGAAAGGCCTTTCTCAAGAGGTGATACTTAGGCAACAGACCAAACTGACATGAAGGAGCTAGGCTGGGCATGCAAAGCTCTGGGGAAGTTGAGGGAGAAAGTTTGCTATTTTTACTTTGTTTGTTTAGATTGTACTGATTCAACCAAAAAGAAATTTACTCCATTTGTAACACCTAAATTGATCCTGAAATTCATGTCACTTCATCATCAATGACTAAGGCTATAGGAAGAACCAGTAAGTCAAGTGAGCTAACCAAAAGACACCAGTAAAATCAGTCAAAGATCTGACAAATGAAACTGCATATAAACATGTATTAACAATCTCTCCCCAAGTGAACAAGAGAAGGGCTTTCTAAGCAACTGGTATAGCTCCCAATTAAAAATGAGGCAGGATATAATACATTCACATTAGCAGTTCAGAGGTCACAGATAACTTTCTGCAAGGAACCCAACAGATTTGCAAGATTAAAGGTTAAATAGTCCTTACTGGGGAAGGATGTTATGGTAAATAGAACTACAAAAATAGTAAACAAAATGACCTCTCTAAATTTTGTTTGACATCAATTTTAAATTTTTCATTAAAGCACAACTGATAAAAAATTACCTAAAAGATAAGTATGCAACTCAATGAAGTATCACTAAATGAACATACTCATGTAAATGCCAATTCAAGATCAAGAAACAGAACATTACCCCAGAAACTCTCCTTATGATTCCTCTGAAATCAAATTTAAATGACTAAAGGCAAACTTCCTGGACTGTGGGAGATGGAGAGGAGAGAGAAATCAAAAGGGGAGGGGGGTTCTGGTGGTCTGTTTGCAAGTTACTGATACTTGGTGGGGAGAAGGAGGGCAAGGAGAGGCCAACTCAAATAACTAAACCATATTTTTCAAGAATTTGAAAAGTATCTGAAATAATAAGCTCCCCTACAAATAAGTTTTTGGCAAGAACATCCCATTCTCCACTTACTACACACATTACACATTATTTTGCAACAAATTACACACATAAACATTATTTTGCATATAATTCCAGATCATTCACCAGGATTCCTGGACAGTCATACCCCTCCAAGTTAAAAGCCCTGATGATATAATCTATGCCCTTCAACTGACAGATGAGGAAATCTCAGAAACATTAAATGACATACCTAACTGAATTTTAACAAAATTATCAAAAGATATTTAGGATACAGGACAAAATGACATAAAAGGCACACCATAAACATATATGATATCTAAACTAATCTATATATTTAATATGACCCAGTGAAAATAATGAGAAATAAACAAGCTGATTCTAAAGTTCAAATGGAAAAATAAGCAAGAATAGCTAAGAAAATTCTGAAAAACAAAAGTCATAAAAGTGAAGTAGCTTTATCAGAGATGAAAACTTATTTTAAAGTTGAAATCATCAGAAGTATTGATTCTAGCCTTTAGGAAGCTAACATTCTATAGGACAGAGATAGACAATGATGAAAAACACAATTAAGTAAACTACAAAGCAGAGAAAGGGAGATCAGAAATCATTTCCAAATTCACCTACACATATTCCTGAGCCATTTTTCTAGACATACATTTCTACATCTCTAATAGGTAGGACTAAAGTACAGCTCCATCTCATGTCTAAAACTGTTAGATAAATGGTAAGAACTAAAAGAAAAAACTTTAAATTCCATCTACACAGGTTTAAATATTATTTAGTGGGCCCCAAAGTACCAGAAAAACAAAAGTAAAATATTTATGAAAACTAAATATTTTAAATTAAATTACAGTGTGCATGTAAGATCACAAAACTTGAAAGTAAAAAGAGATATTGTAAATCTATTAAACTATTAAGACAGTAAATATACACTGAAGCTGGGCACGGTGGCGCTCACCTATAATCCCAGCACTTTGGGAGGCTGAAGCGGGCAGATCACGAGGTCAAGAGATCGAGACCATCCTGGCCAACATAGTGAAACCCCGTCTCTACTAAAATATAAAAAGTAGCTGGGTGTGGTGGCTCACGTCTGTAGTCCCAGCTACTTGGGAAACTGAGGCAGGAGAATTGCTTAAACCTGGGAGGCGGAGGCTGCAGTGAGCAGAGATTGGGCCACTGTACTCTAGACTGATGCCTGGTAACACAACAAGACTCTGTCTTAAAAAAAAAAAAAAAAAAAAAAAAAAAAAAAAAAAAGAATAGTAATACACATTGAAAGCTTGAAGCAGAAACAAAACAACATAGTAATGGTACATGAAAAAATAATTCATAGCCAGACGCAGTGGCTCAGGCCTGTAATCCCAGCACTCTGGGAGGTCAAGGCGGGTGGATCACCTGAGGTCAGGAGTTCAAGACCAGCTTGACCAACATGGAGTAACCCCATCTCTACTAAAAATACAAAATTAGCCAGGCATGGTGGCACATGCCTGTAAACCCAGCTACTCGGGAGGCTCAGGCAGGACAATCTCTTGAACCCAGGAGGCAGAGGTTGCAGTGAGCCAAGATCGCGCCACTGCACTCCAGCCTGGCAACAGAGTGAGACTCTATCAGAAAAAAAAAAGAAAACTAAAAAAAAAAAAAAAAAAAAAAAAAAAAAAAAAAAAAAAAAAAAAAAAAAAAAAAAAAAAAACTATGCTGAGGAAAAACAAACAAAAAAACTCACATTGAGGAAAAACTTGTCAAGATGGAGTAGCAAGGATCAAATTTACTCCCTCATCTTAAACAATTAAAAAATTGGGGAGGATGGAGGGGTGGGAGAGTAATGCATGGAACAATGGTTTTTGGACATTAGCTAACAGGCAGTGCAAGACTATGACCCGTAAGGGAAACAAAAAGGTGAGCCCAAGACCTATACCTACTGCTTAAAGGCACTTTCCAGACTGTAGCAAAGAGAGGGGAAACCCAAAGAGAGCCCAGTGGCCTCAGTGAGTTGAGAAAACAGAGACAGAACTTAGTGATGTTAAGGTAGAATTTGAAGGACTGAAAAAGAGCTCTGGAGACATGCAAATAGGCCCCCCAAGTCTTTGGCTGAGTGGAATTTTGGCTTTCATAAGTGGAAACATCCAAGGCTAGGGAAAAAAACAGCAACAAAGGAATGGGCAAAAGAATAACCAAGAATGACACAGAGCTGGGAACAGTTCGTGTTCCCAACAGCCAGAATGGCAAAACCTCAAAAGACAAGGAAATCATGTAGAATCTTCTGAAGGGCACTGCATTCATTACCAGTACAGATATTCACTCAAGACTAAAAGTTGCTCTGAACCCACTCTAATATAGCTCAAAGATAAGCCCTGAGTCCAAATAACTTATCTGCACTCCAGAACAAAATCCAACACTGAGGAATGCAACTTAATCAACAATCAACAACATAAAGTACAGACATTCTGGCATACAGTCAATGTTTTCTAGACATGCAAAAAGAAAAAACAAAACCAGAAAGATATGACCCATAACCAGCAGAAAAATTAACTAAAGACATAGACCTAAAAGTGATGGAGATAATGAGACTAACAAACCCATTTTCCTCATGTTCAAGAAGAGAGAGGGCAGAAATGAAAGCATTATGATGGAAACAGAAGATATAAAGTAGAACTGTATCAAACTTATAGAAATTAAAAAGTAAGGCCAGGTTACGGTGGCTCATGCCTGTAATCCCAGCACTTTGGGAGGCCAAGGCAGATGGATTGTAAGGTCAGGAGATCAAGAATATCTTGACCAACATTGTAAAATCCCATCTCTACTAAAAAAATATATATATACAAAAATTAGCCAGGCGTGGTGGCACGTGCCTCTAGTCCCGGCTACTCGGCAGGCTGAAGGCAGGAGAATCACTTAAACCCGGGAAGCAGAGGTTACAGTGAGCCAAGGTCACACCACTGCACTCTAGCCTGGGCAACAAGAGCAAAACTCCATCTCAAAAAAAATAAACAAATAAAATATCAGCAGTGAGGAATACACGAGGTAGAATCAATAGTAGAATAACACTGGAAAAAAACAGGTCAATGAATGTAACAACACAGCAATAAAAAGTATCCAAAATAAAACACCAAGACTAGAAAAGCGAATAGAACCTCAGTGAGCTGTGAGATAACAACAAGGTGGTCTTGAATTGTACTGGAATCCCAAAAAAGGGAAAGAGGGGAGACAAAACAAGTATCTAAAGAATTAGTGGCTGAAATTATGCCAAATTCATTAAAAACTAAAATTGCAGATCCAAAATACTCTCAAACCCCAAAGAGAATAACTATTTTTTAAGAGCCATGCTGAGGCACATAACTAAATAGCTGAAAACAGTGATTAGGAGAAAATCATCAAAGTAACCATAAGAAACTGATTCATTATAAACAAAAGAACAGACACAAATAACAGCAGACTTTTTATAAGAAATTATGCATGCAAGAACAAAATGGAGAGACATTTAAAGTACTAAATGAGGCTGGGCACAGTGCCTCATACCTGTAATCCCAGCAAAAAAAAGGTCAAGGCGGGTGGATCACTTGAGATCAGGAATTTGAGACCAGCCTGGCCAACATGGTGAAACTCCGTCTCTACTAAAAATACAAAAATTAGCCAGGCATGGTGGAGGGTACCTATAATTCAAGCTACTCAGGAGGCTGAGGCAGGAGAATCACTTAAAGCTGTGAGGCGAAAGTTGCAGTGAGCCAAGATCGCACCATTGCAGTCTAGCCTAGGCAACAGAGAGAGACTTTGTCTCAAAAATAAGTAAGTTTAAAATAAATAAAGTACTAAATAAAAAGTAATAAAGAGACAACACTGACAATCTAAAATTCTCAACACACAGAAAATACCCTTCAAAACTGAGGATAAATAAACTCTTCAAGCCAGCACGGTGGCACATACCTACAGTCCCAGCTACTTCGGAGGTCAAGACAGCCTAGAAAACAAGCAACACCCAGTCTCCTTTTCTTTTTTTCCTCGAGATGGAGTACTGTTCTGTCACCCAGGCTGGAGTGCAATGGTGGGATCTCAGCTCATTGCAACGTCCACCTCCTAGGTTCAAGCGATTCTCCTGCCTCAGTCTCCCAAGTAGCTGGAGTTACAGGCGTGCACCACCACACTCAGCTAACTTTTTGTATTTTTAGTAGAGATGGGGTTTCACCATGTAGGCCAGGCTGGTCTAGAATTCTTGACCTTGTGATCCGCCCACCTCAGCCTCCCGAAGTGCTGGAATTACAGGTGTAAGTCACTGTACCCAGCCCCACCCAGTCTCCTTTAAAAAAAAAAAAAAAAAAAAAAAGCTTTTCAAACAAAAGCTGGGACCATTCATTGCCATCATACCTGGTGACAAAAAAACATTAAAGGAAGTTTTTTGAAGTAGCCCTGTGACAAGCCCACATGGTTAGAAAATGACCCTCTTGTCAACAGCCATGTGAGTAACCCATCTTAGAATGGATCCTCTAGTCCCAACCAAACCTTCAGAAGATTACAGTCCTAACTTAGATTTTTATTACAACCTCATGAGAGATGCTATGCCAGAACCACCCAGCTAAGCCACTTTCAAATTCCTGGCCCATAGAAACTATAAGATAACAAATGTCTATTGTTTTAAGCTGCTAAGTTTTTGTTTGGTTGGTTTTGTTTTTGAAACAAAGCCTCTCTCTGTCACCCAGATTGGAGGGCAGTCATGAGATCTCAGCTCACTCCAACCTCCTACTCCCGGTTTCAAGCGATTCTCCTGCCTCAACCTCCCAAGTAGCTGGGATTACAGGCACCCACCACCACATCTGGCTAATTTTTTTGTATTTTTCATAGAGACGAGGTTTCACCATGTTGGCCAGGCTGATCTCGAACTCCTGACCTCATGATCCACCCGCCTTGGCCTCCCAAAGTGCTGGAATTACAGGCATGAGCTACCACACCCTGCCAGCTGCTAAATTTTGGAGTGATTTGTTACACAACAATAGATAACTCCTAAAAACGCTATCAACCAACTAGACCTAACTGACAATAATATAACACTACACCCTACAAAAGCTGTACACTCATTCTACTGTTCATAAAATATGTCTCAATAAATGTAACTTAAAAAATTAGGCAGGCATGGTGGCACACACTTGTGGTCCCAGTTACTCCAGGGGCTGAAGTCAGAGGATCACTTTAGCCCTGGAGGGTTGAGGCTGCAGTGAGCCATTGACAGTGGTGCTGCACTCCAGCCTGGGAAACAATGAAAACCTTGTCTCAAAAAAAAAAAAAAATTGGCCAGGCACAGTGGCTCACACCTGTAATCCCAGCACCTCGGGAGGCCAAGGCAGGTGGATCATCTGAGGTCCAGAGTTTGAGATCAGCTTGGCCAACACAGTGAAACCCCATCTCCACTAAAAACACAAAGAAACAATTAGCCAGGCAAAGTGGCAGGTGCCTGTAATCCCAGCTACTCTGGAAGCTGAGGCAGGAGAACCACTTGAACCTGGGAGGTAGAAGTTGCAGTGAGCTAACATCACGCCACTTCATGCCAGCCTGGGCAAAAGGAGTGAAACTCCATCTCAAAAAAAAAAAAAAACTACATTTAAGAAAACCGACATTACTCAAAGTAAGACCACAGAACACAATGGGGCAGAGTGCAATGGCTCACACCTGTAATCCCAACACTTTGGAAGGCTGAAGCAGATGAATCATTTGAGGGGTCAGCAGTTTGAGATCAGTCTAGCGAACATGGTGAAGCCACATCTCTACTAAAAATACAAAAATTAGCTGGGTGTGGTGACACGTGCCTGTAGTCCCAGTTAGTCAGGAGGCTGAGGCACGAGAATCACTTGAACCCAGGAGGTAGTGGTTGCAGTGAGCCAAGACCACGCCACTGCACTCTAGCCTGGGTGACAGAACAAGACTCCATCTCAAAAAAACAAAACAAAACAAAAAAACAGCCAGGTGCAGTGGCTCACGCCTGTAATCCCAGTACTTTGGGAGGCCAAGACAGGCAGATCACACTGTGGTCACGAGTTTGAGACCAGCCTGGCCAACATGGTGAAACCCCAACTCTACTGAAATAAAATACAAAAATTAGTCAGGCATGGTGGCGTGCGCCTGTAATCCCAGCTATTAGGGAGGCTGAGGCAGGAGAATTGCTTGAACCTGGAAGGCAGAGGTTGCAATGAGCCTCTGATCGCACCACTGCACTCCAGCCTGGGTGACAGGGAAAGACTCTGTCTCAAAACCAAAACAAAACAAAACAAAAAAATAACACAATGGAATTACACTGGAAATCATTAACTAGATAGCTTTAAAAATTCCCCAAATTTAGAAATTAAATAAATAACATACCACTAAATAACACACAGGCCAAAAAAAGAAAGAAAACCAGACTGAAACACTTTTTTTCTATCATAAAGACCAAAAGTTTGATGACATACTCTGCTGGCCAGGTAGTAAAGTAATGGGTGCTCTCATACTGATAGAAGGAGTACAAATTAGCATACTATATATGAGAACAATCTGGGAAAAATTTATCAAAAGTATAAATGTACATCCATTTGACCCAATAATTAAATGGTGATTTAGAACAGGATCTCTTAATTTTTCATCTTTTTCACCATACCCATGAAGACATTTTCTCAAAGTCTAAGAAAGAATTTTCACATTATTTCCAGATGAGTCAACCTGGAGGAAGATATAGTCTAGCCAAAATAACAAAAATTCTGTAATTCCCATAATTTTCAATGGTTTTAAGAAACAATTAAAATATCAAAATCAGTACTAATTCAAAAAATCCAGGTTGCATGGTCCTAAAACATTAAATGATAATGTTTTCATGAAAGCAAGAAATTATCTGAGTTTAAGAATCTATTATATATAGTATTTTAATACCAGCATTAAGGATAAACCTTTTTTAACCTTTTCCTAATCTCAACACATAATCCCTTAAATATTCTCTATTGCTTTTTTTAGTCTTAAAAAATACCCATAAAACTTCTTTACCCTGAGATTTTATAACTATATTAGCTTGAATTCATTTCAGATTAGAAATAAGGTAATATAAAATACTTATCAATATTTTATGCTGTATTTCATAAGGCAGATGTTGGTACATGAATGTCCATTATAATGAAATTCTTTAAACTGTACACATACATTTTATAAACTCTCTCCTGTGTATATAAGTTTATAATACAAAAAAAACCTAAGATTTATCAATATGGAAACTCTTAATCTGAGTTAAAACTCCTATCAATATTACTCTAAATAAACCCTAGTAAGGCATCACTTCCCACTTTATCAATGACAAAAAATAGGGTTAACTCTAATTACCAGTGTTAAAGTTCCAGTTTACAAAAACCTAAACCTCTTTCTTTTAGAATACCTAATTACAAGATGGGAAACTGAGTCCATGATGAAAAATATAACTTCCAAAACTATGGCAACACATTAACAGTTTCAGAGACAAAGAAAAACATCTACCTTACTGGGTTTTTTCCCATTGCCATTAAAAAACTATTTGCTAATGTATATTTTTGACTAGAATTTTTTATATTATTAATTATAACATATAGATAACATTTGTAAACTTTTTTATATATACACTTTAAGTTCTGGGACACACGGGCAGAATGTGCAGGTTTGTTACACAGGTATACATATGCCATGGTGGTTTGCTGCACCCATCAACGTGTCATCTATGTTTTAAGCCCCAAACGCACTAGGTATTTATCTTAATGCTCTCCCTATCCTTGCCCCACATCCCCTGACAGGCCTCAGTGTGTGATGTTCCCCTCCTTGTGTCCATGTGTTCTCATTGTTCAACTCCCACTTATGAGTGAGAACATGCAGTGTTTGGTTTGTCCAAGAAGTCCCAAGAATTTTTAAACAGCTTTCTCTTTTCCTTTCTTCTCTCCCTCATTCAACTTTCACACACATATACACATATAAACAACACACACAAATACATGCAGATTTTTTTAAAAACTAAGTTCCTTTATTTAAAAAAGTATGGGCCAGGCACGGTGGCTCATGCTTATTATCCCAGCACTCTGGGAGGCCGAGGTGGGTGGATCACCTGAGGTCAGGAGTTCGAGACCAGCCTGACCAACATAGCGAAACTCCACCTCTACTAAAAATACAAAAATTAGCCAGGTGTAGTGGTGGGCGCCTATAGTCCCAGTGACTTGGGAGGCTGAGGCAGGCGAATTGCTTGAACTTGGGAGGCAGAGGTTACAGTGAGCCAAAATAGCACCACTGCACTCTAGCCTGAGCAGCAAAGTAAGACTCCACCTCAAAAAAAAGAAATAAGAAGAAAAAAAACTGTATTTACATTATAAGAAAGAACCCATACATCTTTGTAACTGCCTGACAAAAAGACCCTGCTCATAGCTTATCATAAACTAGTAAAAGATAAACCAGTCATTACTAGAAAAAATTGAAAGTTCTAAATAATTGTCTACCTCCTGCCCAGCTCTTCTCCATGAACCCTATTCACCTGTTCCCATCCTGGGTTCCTTATTGCAGATAAAGACAGCACCATTTTCTCAAGCATTCGTAAGTAACTATTCCCTCTCAGATTTCAAACTGGAATTCAAATAGTTACATGTTGGTTATATTTAGGCTATCATATGATATGCCAAAACACAGCTATTAAAAAATTTATATTCATTCATTGTTTTGGTTTGGATGAGATCTCAAGTTAATTATTTAATTTAGTCATTATTCATACACATCTTTGCTAATAATCTTATTTGGTTGAGAAAAAACATAAATTTCTATATCCATAAAAACTTATGGATGTCTTAGAGGACTCAATTTGTTTGTTTTGTTGATTGGCTGTTTTGTTTTGTTTTGTTTTGTTTGAGATGGAATCTCACTCTTTCATCCAGGCTGGAATGAAGTGGCAAAATCTCAGTTCACTGCAACCTCTGCCCCCCAGGTTCCTCCTGCCTCAGTCTCCTGAGTAACGGAGATTACAGGCACCCGCCACCATGCCTAGCTAATTTTTTTTTTTTAATTTTTAGTAGAGATGGGGTTTCACCATGTTGGCCAGACTGGTCTTGAACCCCGGACCTCAAGTGATTCGCCCACCTTGGCCTCCCAAAGTGCTGATAACAAGCGTAAGCCACCACACCTGGCCTCAATTTGTTCTTAAAGGGCCAGATAGTGTTTTCTACTTTGAGGGCCACACAGTCTGTTCTAATTACTCAATTCCGTTTTTGTAGAGTGAAAGCTGCCATAGGCAATAAGCAAATAAATTAGTGTGGTATGTTCCAATAAAATTTTACTTACCAAAATAAGCTGCCAACCCTTGGGCAATAGTTTGCCAACCCCATGTTCCAAAAGGATCCAAAAGGATTTAGAGCCATAAAAAAAGAAAAAAAAGCCTACCTAATCTCATTGATCAAATTAATCCATTATTCTATTCGTCTATTAATCAAATGAGGTCAGTGCTCTTAGATTGTAAAGAAAGTGTTTAAAACAGAAATCTGAGTCAGTGTTTCAAAGGTCTTTAGGTATATCTCAACTATAAAATGAAGAGTTGCTGGTAAATGACCTCCAAATTATGCTCTAGTATTAAAATTCTATGTGCTCATCTACAAATAGGCACTCTAAATGCCCAGAGAGATTAAACCACATTGCCTTCTAATCATAAAAAATTACCAGGAAAAAATAACCAAGGAGGACAAAGTTACAGGCAATATGAATACCTCTCAAAAGATGTCTTCATGTAAATGGTTCAGCAGTAAGCAAGAGAGTGGTTCACATTTCAAACCAATATTTATTCAGCACACTCCAATTCAGAAGACAGGAGCCCCAGTTCTGTCACTTAATTTCTACTCATTGAGTAAGATTCTCTATTATCTTTAACTTCACCATAAAATGAGGACAATAATATCCACCTTAAAGACTGTTGGGTAGGAAAGAGTTTGTAAAAAGTAACACAAAATAGAAAATTAGCAAACGGGTGCGGTGACTCACGCCTGTAATCCCAACACTTAGGGAGGCTGAGGCAGTGCATTGCTTGATTGAGCTCAGAAGTGTGAGACCAACCTGGACAAAATGGTAAAACCCCAAGTATGCAAAAAACAAAAAAATTAGCCGGACATGGTGGCACACGCCTGTGGTCCTAGCTACTCAGGAGGCTGAGGTGGGATAATCACTTGAGCTCAGGAGGTCAAGGCTGCAGTGAGCAGAGATTGTGCCACTGCACTGTAGCCTGTGAAACAGAGTGAGACCTTGTCTCAAAAAAAAAAAAAAAGGAAAAGAAAATTAGCAAGATGGTAGATGTTAATAAAACCGTATCATATCAAGACCTAAAACAAGTGTGAATAGTCTAAGCATACCCATTAAAAGACAAAGACTGTTAGACTGGATTTCTTTCTGTTTCTCTCTCTCTCTCTCTCTCTCTCTCTCTCTCTCTCTCTCTCTTTCTCTTTCTTTCTGAGACAGAGTCTCACACTGTAGCCCAGGCTGGAGTGCAATGATGTGATCTTGGCTGACTGCAACCTCCACCTCCCGGGTCCTGGTTTAAGCAATTCTCCAGCCTCAGCCTCCCGAGTAGCTGTAATTACAAGTGTGCACCACCATGCCCAGCTAATTTTTGTATTTTTAGTAGAGATGGGGTTTCACCATGTTGGCCAGGCTGGTCTGGAACGCCTGACCTCGTGATTCGCCCATCTTGGCCTCCCAAAGTGATGGAATTACAAGTGTGAGCCACCATGCCCAGCCAGGCTGGATTTTTTTTTAAAGCAAAAATACAAATTTAAGTTAAAAGTAGAATAGAAATGTAACCAAGGATCCACATTTTTCTAAGAAAAAGAAAACATTTTTTATTATTTTTTTCCTCTTCTTTTCTCCATGTCTCCCTGTTCCCATTTCCTACTTAGCCCTTTAAAATTCAATTGTAACTTTTTACTTCCCCTTTACCTAACACTCCTTACAGGGCAAGTTCATCTAACTATGTGCCTAGAAGATCCAGAGCAGGCTGGGCACAGTGGCTCAAGCCTGTAATTCCATCACTTTGGGAGGAGGAGCAAGGGAGGATTCCTTGAGTCCAGGAGTTCAACACCAGACTGAGCAATAAAGTGAGACTTTGTCCCTACAAAAAAAAATTTTTAATTAGCCAAGCATGGGAGGATTGCTTGAGCCCAGGAAGGGGAGGTTGCAGTAAGCCAGTATCATGCTGCTGCATTCCAGCCTGGGTGAAAGAGCAAGACCATGTCTCAGAAAAAAGAAAAAGTTTCAGAGCAGAACTCTCACCCACCAGGAGACTGCCTCAAGAAAAAACAGTTGACTTACAACCCAAAGTATGTCCACTATGAAATTCTCTCCTACTGGAAGGCTGCCTTAAGAGACAACAGTCCAGCTACAACCCAAAGTATGCCCACTATAAAACCCTTCCCTACCTGGAGGGTTTTCAGTCACTTTTACAACCTAATCCTGCCCACAAAACAGTCATCACCTCGATCTCCCAGTAGATAAGGCACCAAGATGGCATGCAGACCCCTACCTGCGTCCTTCCTCTCCTACATGCCATTTATGTTAGGCCCCCTTCTAAAAGTGCTCACTTTCTGCCCAAAAGCAAAGCAGCATCCTTAAAGCAGGAAGCCTTCTACTCCTAAGATGTCTTTGGAATGAAGTCACATTATACCAGACCTTGTTCTTGTTAACTGGATTCTGCAAGCGGCAAACAACTGGATCTGCATTTTGGTTAGAGATAGGGATATACCATGTAAATTCTATCTGACTTAACAATATCTGACCAAATATATAGAAAACAAGCTAAAAGTTCCTAATTTAAAAATCAGGCCGGGCACAGTGGCTCACGCCTGTATTCCCAACACTTTGGGAAGTTGAGGTAAGTGGATCACTTGAGTTCAGGAGTTCTAGATCAGCTTGGCCAACACAGTGAAACCCCATCTCTTCTAAAAATATTAAAACTAGCTGGGTGTATGTGGAGGAAAAGGTAAATATTAAATTTGACTCAATTGAATGTGGACACAAACAATGGTCACCAAGTTCCAGAATAGGCTGTGTGAGCCCCTTGAGGTGTTCATCCAGTACCACTTTGGAGAAATCTCTATTTCAATATATTCCTATACTTTAGTTATTGAAAAACAATAGATAATCACAAAAACAAATTGACCTTTTTGTGTTCCTTGAGCCTAGTTGCAAAGGGCCCTCATGACTGGGCTTCATGCCAAACAACTCATTACAAAAAGAGCTAGGGTCCCAGACTGCACCAAAGCTTCATGACTCCTTGTCTGTGCATGGACAAGTGGCCGACTCTGGAGCCCAGGCTGTCGCTTCCTAGTCTGGTGGTGAAACCACCTTAGTCTGGTGAGTATAAATATATATATATATCTTTTCTCTTATCCCCTCCCCATTGCAATTTGCTTATTATATTATTCGCTTATTATATCATTTGCTTATCATATCTGCATTGCCATTTACATAGGATAAAGGTTGTTCACCCCTAAAGGTATTATGCGTGTGTGTGTCTTTTCTTCTCCCCTCGCACGTTTCCCCCACAGAACAGTGTGGGAGTGGGCGCCTGTAATCCCAGCTACTCGGAGGCTGAGGCAGGAGAACTGCTTGAACCTGGGAGGCAGAGGTTGCTGTGAGCCGAGATCACACCACTGCACTCCAGCCTGGGCGAGAGAATGAGACTCCTTGTCTTAAAAAAAAAAAAGAAAAATTAAAAACTTGCCATTACATGTTTTCAAGAAAATCTACTCATATATACTACTCATATATATAACAAGTATGGGATCCTTCCCCAAAAGGAGATAGTCCTCTTCCAAAAATAGAGCAGAAAGCAATAGGCTTTCTGGGAGCACATATACGAAAGGAAGTTCACTTAAGTAACTGCCCTAGGTGAACTTAAATATAAAAAAGTAAATATAACTGTAATATAGAGCATAATATTGTACTGTAAATATGTGCATAATTAAAGAATTTAAGCATCTCATTTAAAAATAATCTGTTCTCTGCAAGACGGGCAATACCACTTTTTCTTCTATCTGCTATAATCAAAGTACTACTTAACCCTAAAGACCAAAAAAAAAATCCTATAATAATACTCCTACATTTATTTCAAAAATACTCCTTATTAACTTAAGTAAATTAAATTAAATCTGTATCTAAAACAAGGTCGTTGGGATAAATCTGTATCTAAATAAAACAAATACAGATTTAGATAAATCTGCCTCTAAAACAAGGTTCATTAGGATAAATCTGTATCTAAATAACAAGGTCACTGGAATAACCCCTTCATCTAAAGCAAACAAAAAAACAGATAAAATAAATGAACCAGTGATTTTCAAGATATTAGACATCAGCCAATGAAGGACAATAATCTCTGATAGATGGGAAGCAAGTGACGTGACAACATGTGTCATAGCTTACTTTCTTGACAGTTTCTAGGCCACAGTAAAGGAAGGAGAATCAAAATGGGGCCAAACTCCATGAAGTTGAAAAGAGAGAAGCAAGCATCTAGGAAACTCAAAGCTGCTATAGTTTACAGGACAGAATTCCACAGAGAAATAATCCCAGAAATCTACACAGAGTTCTCCTGATTATTTGACTATTTACCGGAGTACTAATTAGCACATATACGTGTGGAAACTACTCAAGGCCAGGGATAAAAACATTTGAAAGGATTGGAAAAGAATGCATGCTCACATATAAAGTTGAGAATGGTGTCTAATCCCATCAGCCAAACTGACAGAAAACTTGTAATTCAAGAGGCATTTGACAGGTGACACAGGAGTATCTTCCTCAATAGTAGAGAATAATTAGCACCAGACTAAGCACTTCTTCAGATTCAACAAATTATAAAAGCAAGACCTAAAAGGATCAAACTGTTTCCAAGAAAATTATACACCAAAACAAAGTTTTTCATAAAAAGACAAAATTTCAAGCACCCAACAAGGTAAAACTCACAGTATAAGGCATCCAATATCTGGAACACAATGAAGCAGGAAAACAACATCTGTAATAAACAATCGATCAACTGAAACTAACCCAGGCCGGGCTCTATGGCTAATGCCTGTAATCCCACCACTTTGGGAGGCAGAGGAGGGCAGGAGGTCGAGACCAGTCTGACCAATATGGTGAAACCACATCTCTACTAAAAATACAAAAATTACCTGGGCTGTGGTGGCACGCGCCTGTAATCTCAGCTACTCAGGAAGCTGAGGAGAGACAATCGCTTGAACCTGGGAGGCAGAGGTTGCAGTGAGCCAACAACGTGCCACTGCACTCCAGCGTGGGCAACAGAGGGAGATCCTGTCTCAAAAAAAAAAAAAACTAATACAGAACTAACACGTTAGAATTAGAACATTAAAAAGTTTTTATAACAGGGAAAATGTGGCACATATACACCATGGAATATTATGCAGCCATCAAAAACGATGAGTTTGTGTCCTTTGTAGGGACATGAATGAATCTGGAAACCATAATTCTCAGCAAACTGACACAAGAACACAAAATCAAACACCGCATGTTCTCACTCATAGGCGGGTGTTGAACAATGAGAACACCTGGACACAGGGAGGGGAGCATCACACACTGGGGTCTGTCAGGGGGAAATAGGGGAGGGACAGTGGGGTGTGGGGAGTTGGGGAGAGATAGCAAGGGGAGAAATGCCAGATATAGGTGAAGGGGAGGAAGGCAACAAATCACACTGCCACGTGTGTACCTATGCAACAATATTGCATGTTCTTCACATGTACCTCAAAACCTAAAATGCAATAAAAAATAAAATTAAAATTAAAATAAAAAAAATAAATGGCTAATACCCTGATTTAAAAAAAAAAGTTTTTATAAGAGCATTCATAGTTCAAAAGTTAAGTACAGGCCAGGCATGGTGGTTCACACTTGTAATCCCAGCACTTTGGGAGGCCAGGGCAGGTAGATCACTTGAGGTCAGGAGCTTGAGACCACCCTGGCCAATGAAGTAAAACCCATCTCTACTAAAAATACAAAAAATACAAAATTAGCCGGGCATGGTGGCAGGTGCCTGTAATCCCGGCTATTTGGAGGCTAAGGCAGGAGAATCACTTGAACCTGGGAAGCAGAAGTTGCAGTGAGCCAAGATGGTGTCACTGCACTCGAGCTTGGGCAATGAAACAAGACACCATCTCAAAAAAAAAGTTAAGTAGAAATATAGAATATATAAAAATAGACCCAAATTGAACTTGTAGGAATTCGAATTGCAATGTCTGAGGTAAAAAAAATACTGGATAGGAATAACAGAAGAATAGAGAAGGAAGAAAAAAGATTAGAGGACCTGAAGATTTGGCAATATAACAAAAGTAAAAACAAGAGAAAAAAAAAGATTCGAAAAATTAAAATGGCATCAGTGAGCTATATTTTAAGCAGGGTACTGTACATGTAATTTGAGTCCACAAAAGTGTGGTAAAATACAAAAATATATAAAGAGGCTGGGTGTGGCGGCTCATGCCTGTAATTCCAGCACTTTGAGAGGCCAAGGCAGGCAAATCACCTGAGATCGGGAGTTTGAGACCAGCCTGACCAACATAGAGAAACCCCATCTCTACTAAAAATACAAAATTAGCCAGGCACGATGGCACATGCCTGCCCAACTACTCAAGAGGCTGAGGCAGGAGAATCGCTTGAACTTGGGAGGTGGAGATGGCAGTGAGCTGAGATCGTGCCACTGCACTCCAGCCCGGCGATAGTGTGAGACTCCGTCTCAAAAAACAAAAAAAAAAAAAAGAAAGAAAGAAAAATATATAAAGAAATTATGCTCTTTGGAGATGCCACCAGTGCTGCTGGGAGCCCAGTACTACCAGCCACGGTCAACCCCACCTTGTTCTTCAACATTGCTGTCAACAGCTTGCCCTTGGGCCCCATCTCCTTTGGGCTGTTTACAGATGAGGTTTCAAAGACAGCAGAAAACTTTTGTGCTCTGAGCACTGGAGAGAAAGGATTTGGTTTCAAGGGTTCCTGCTTTCACAGAATCATCCTGGGTTTATGCGACAGGGTAGTGACTTCACACTCCACAATGGCACTGGCAGCAAGTCAATCTATGGCGAGAAATTTGATGACGAGAACTTCATTTTGAAGCATACAGGTCCTGGCATCTTGTCCACGGCAAACGTTAGACCCAACACAAATGGTTCCCAGTTTTTCATGTGCACTGCCAAGACTGAGTGGTTGGATGGCAAGCATGTGGTCTCTGGCAAGGTAAAAGAAGGCATGAATATTGCAGGGGCCATGGAGCACTTTGGGTCCAGGAATGGCAAGACCAGCAAGAAGGTCACCACTGCTGACTGTGGACAACTCTGTTTGACTTGTGTTTTATCTTAACCACCAAACCATTCCTTCTGCAGCTCAGGAGAGCAGACCTCCACCCCATCAGATTCAGTATCCTAGAATCTTTGTGCTCTCACTGCAGTTCCCACTGAATTCCATTTTTTCCTTATGCTCTTCCATGCCTAGCTGGACTGCAGAGTTAAGCTTATGATTGTGAAATAAAAGCTAAATAACAAAAAAAGACAAAGAAATCATGCTAAAATTTGGTGAAAATTATAAACTCGCAAGTCTAAGAAGCTCCACAAACCTAAAAAAGATGAAAAAAACTGTACTGAGGCATATCATAACCAAATTGCTCAGAACATGGATAAAGAAAAAATCTGAAAAGTAGCCACAGAAAAAGGCATGGTAAGTACAGAGGAGTAAATATAAAGATGAGACTAGATTCCTCCTTGGAAACAATGCAAGCAAGAAGATACTGAAGCATCTTTACTCAAAGAGAAGCCTGGGCAATACAGTGAGACCCCCATCTCTACAAAAAAAAAAAAAAAAATTTTTTTTAAATTAACCAGGCATGGTGGAAGATATCTGTAGTCCTAATTATTAAAAACTTGGAAGGCAGAAGCAGGAGAATCATTTGAGCCAGGCGTGTGAGGTTACAGTGAGCTATGACTGTGCCACTGGACCCTAGCCTTGGAGACAGAGCAAAACCCTCTTAGAAAATAAATAGTAAATAATTTTTTTTTAATTTAAGTACTAAAAGAAAAAATGTCCACCTAGAAAAAATGTCATATATCCAAAGAAATTATCTTTGAAAAACAAAGGCAGAAAAGGGGCAAAATAATGACATATTCAGACATACAAAAAAAAGGAAGAATACATCACTAGCAAGCCCACACTGTAAAATACTCAAACTTACATAAAGAAACAAGAGCACTGGAAATAGTAAGTAGATAGGTAAGATTTTTTAGTTGTTATTTAAATCTCTTTAAAATTATTGAGTGTGTAAATAAAAATAACAACATATTCAGGGGTTTATTAAATATATAAAAGTAAAATGTATGACAACAATAGGATAAAGGCATACAGGGAAATTTTAAAAGGAGCAAACTATTATAAGGTTTTGTACTATACAAAAGTAGTGTAAGTAGACTGTGATAAGTGAAATATACTATAAACTGTAAAGCAATCAGTAAAATAACAAAAGAGTTACAGTGCATAAGCCAACAAAGGAGAGCAAATGGAAACATAAAAAATAATCTGAAAGAAGGCATAAAAGAGGGAAAAAGCAAACAAAGTACAGATAGGATAAACAGGAAACAAGATGATGGACTTAAATTTAACTATATCAACAATTATTTTAAATGTAAATGGTCTTAATACCATTGTCACAGATTTTAACACTGGATTTTTAAAAAGCAAGGCAAAACAAGATCAACTGGAGGACAAAAAAAAAAGGTTTAAAGAAAAGACATCAACAGTTTAAAAGAAAAAAAAAAACTTTGGCCAAGCACAGTAACTCATGCCTGCAATCCCAGCACTTTGAAAGGCCAAGGCCAGTAGACTGCATGAGTACAGAAGTTTGAAACCAGCCTGGACAACATGGCAAAACCCTGTCTCTACAAAAAACTACAGAAAGTTCACTGGGTGTGGTAGCCCACACCTACAGTCTCAGTTACTCAGGAGGGTGAAGTGGGAGGATTACCTGAGAGGCTGAAGTGGGAGGTTCACCTGAGCCCAAGAGGTCAAGACTGCAGTGTGCCATGACTGTGCAACTGCACCCCAGCCTGAGTGGCACGGTGAAATGCTGTCTCCAAAAAAATAATTTTAAAAAAGACTTTAAAAAATACATGTCATGTTGACAATTGTCAAAAGAAATATGGGTGAGTGATGACATTAATATCAGACAAAACAGATTGAAGAATAAGGAATATTGCCAAGGATAAAGAGGATATTACATAATGATATATAAGTTAATTCACCACAAAGACATAATGATCTAAGTGTACACCTAACAGAATTCCAAAAGACAAGCAGCAAAAATTGACAACTGCAAGAAAAAAGATACAAATCCATGATTACATTTGGAGACTTCAACACCATTCTCAGTAACCAAGAGAACAAGCAGACAGAAAACCAGTAAGAACATAGACTTGAACAACAATATCAACCAACTTGACCAAACTGACATTTATAAAACACTACACCCAACAACAGAATAAGCATTTTTTTCTAATGTACATGGAATATTCACCAAGACAGACCATATTCTGAGCTACGAAAGAAACCTTAAGTATTTTAAATAAACTGACATCATAGAAGTATGCTATCTCACCACAATGGAATTAAATTAGAAACTACTGTTTGGGCACTGTGGCTCACACCTGTACTACCAGCACTCTGGGAAGCCAAGGCAGGTGGATCGTTTTTGAGTCCAGGAGTTCAAGACCAGCCTGAGTAACATGGCAAAACCCTGTATCCACTAAAAATACAAAAATTAGCTGGGCATGGTCGCATGCCTGTAGTCCCAGCCATTTGGGAGGCTGAGGCACAAGAATCACTTGAACCAGGGAGATGGAGGCTGCAGTGGGCTGAGGTCCAGTACCACTGCACACCAGCCTGGGCAACAGAGAGAGAGAGACTCCTGTCTCAAAAAAAAAAAAAAAAAAGAGGAGGAAGAAGAAGAAGAAGGAGAAGGAGAAGAAGAAGAAGCAGCAGCAGCAGCAGTAAGAAATTACTAATGGTCACAATCTGAAGGAAAAGAAAAAAAAACCTCCTCAAAATTTCCTTTTTTTTAAGATGGGATCTCACTATGTCACCCAAAATAAAGGGCAGTGGCGTCATTCTGGCTCACTGCAGTCTCTACCTTCCAGACTCAAGTAATCTTCCCACCTCAGCTTTCTGAGTACCTGGGACTACAGGCACATGTCATCATGCCTGGCTAATTCTTCTAGTTTTTATAAAGATGGGGTCTTATCATGTTGCCCGGGCTGGTCTCAAACTCCTGAGCTCAAGTGATTCACAACTCTCAGCCTCCCAGAGTGCTGGGATTGCAGGCATAAGCCACCACTCCCAGCCTTAAAAACCTCAAAACTTCCAAATGACCCATTGGTTGAAGAGGAGATCACAGAAAATAGAAAATATTTTGAACTGAATAAAAATGAAAACATACCAAAATGTTGGATGCCTGTAAAGTGTGCTTACAGGGAAATTTATTGTGAGGGAAATTTATTGCACTGTATCTTATTAGAAAAAAAGAAAGACTATAAATCTAGGCTGCCACCTTAAGAAACCAGAAAAAGACTAGAAAATTAAATTCAAACAAAACAAAATAAGAAAATAATAAAGAACAGATGTCAATGAAACTGAGAACAAAAAAAAAATCAGAAAAACCAAAAGCTGGTTCCTTGAAAAAGTAACAAAAGTGATAAGGAAATGAAAAAGGCAGCCGGGCGCAATGGCTCACACCTGTAATCCCAGCACTTTGGGAGGCCAAGATGGCAGATAACCTGAGGTCAGGAGTTCAAGACCAACCTGGCCAACATGGTAAAATGCCATCTCTACCAAAAAAAACACAAAAAAACTAGCCAGGCATGGTGGTGCATACCTGTAGTCCCAGCTGCTGGGGAGCTGAGGAAGAAGAATCACTTGAACCCAGGAGGTGGAGCCTGCAGTGAACTGAGATCGCGCTGCTGCACTCCATCCTGGGCAACAAAGTGAGACCCTGGCTTAAAAAATAAAAAAAAAAAAAGAGGAGAGGATATCACTACATACCTTATAGACATTGAGAAAATAAAGGACAAATATTAGAAACAACATTTTGCCCATAAATTCAACAACTTGATGAAATGGACAAACTTCATGAAAGATTCAAACTGTCAAAGCTCACACAAAGAAAAAAAAGTACTGAATAAATGACATAGGTCACTAAAGAAACTGACTATGTTAAAACCTTATTCAACAAATATTACAGTTAAGTTAAAAATCTTCCAACAACAAATATTCCAAATCTAGGTTGTTTCACGAACACTGTCAAGATATTTAAAGGAGGAATAATGTCATATTCTATACTAACTCTTACAAAATAAAGGTGAGTGCCCTTCCCAACTCATTTATGAAGCGAGCTTTACCCTGATACCAAAATCAGACAGAGATATTGCAAAAGAAGAAAACCATAGTACAATATATCTCTTGAATCATGTCAAGAAATCCTCCTGTCAAAATACAAGCAACTTAAATCCAGCAATCTATAGAAAGAATAATACATCATGACAATGTGGATTTTATCCCAGGAATGCAAGACCGGTTCAATATTCAGTAATTATTCCCTCTGTAATACTACATAGATGGTGTTATGGTTTGAATATGTGACCTCTCCAAAACTCATGCTGTAACTGAATCCCCACCGTGGTTGTGTTAAGAGGCAGGGCCTTTGGGAAGTGATTAAGTCATTAGGGCTCTGCCCTCTCAGATGGATTAGTACCTTATAAGAGGGCTGGAAGGAACTAGTTCAGGCTCCTTTTGCTTAACCACTCTTCCACTATATGAGGACACAAGATCTGCCCCTTCTGCCCTTTTCACCACTTCCACCATGGGAGGATGCAGCAGAAGGCCCGCACCAGACCCCAAATACGAGTGCTTTCATCTTGGACTTTCCAGCCTTCAAACTCTAAGAAATAATTTCCATTCTTTATAAATTACTCAGTCTCAGGTATTTTAATACAACACAAATGAACTAAGCCAGAAATTGGTACGAAGAAGTGATGTTGTTGCTATAACAAATACCTGAAAACATGGAAGTGGCTTTGGAACTGGGTAATAGTTAGAGGCTGGAGCAGTTTTGAAGTGAATGCTAGGAAAAGCGTAGATTGCCGTAAAAGGAGCATTAAGGATAGTTCCGGTGAGGGCTCAAAGGAAAAATCGAATGTTGTTAGAAACATGGAGAGTAAAGGCCATTCTGATGATCTCTTAAACAGAAATGAGGAATATCATGTCAGAAACTGGAGGAAAGACCATTCATTTTACAAAGTAGCAAAGAAATTTTTGGCTGAATTGGCTGGGCGCAGTGGCTCACGCTTATAATCACAGCACTTTGGGAAGCCAAGGTAGGTGGATCATGAGGTCAGGAATTCGAGATCAGCCTGGGCAATATGGTGAAACCATATCTCTATTAAAAATACAAAAATTAGCCAGGCATGGCGGCACGTGCCTGTCATCCCAGCTACTGGGGAATCTGAGACAGGAGAATCACTTGAACCCAGGAGGTGGAGGTTGCAGTGAGCCAAGATCGCGCCACTGCACTCTGGCCTGGCAACAGAGCGAGAGTCCCTCTCAAAAAAAAAAAAAAAAAAAAAATTGGCTGAATTGTATCCATGTCCTACTACTTTGTGAAAGGCAAAATATAAGAGCTATAAACTAGGATATTTAGCAGAAAAAAACCTCTAAGCAAAGTGTTCAAGATACTGCATGGCTTCTCTTAGCTGCTTATACTAAAATTCAAATAGAGACAATGAGGTGAAGATGAAATTTATAATCAAACAAGCAGTAGAATGTAAAGATTTGGAAAATTCTCAACCAGGCCATGTAAAGAACAAAAAAGCATGCTTAGGAGAAAAAAACCAAGGACGTGGCCTAGGTGTGACTGTTTCATCAAGACAATGGAAGAATGACCCCAAAAGCTGTTGAGATCTTTGAGACAGCCACACCCACAGCAGGCCCAGAATGCCAGGGCCTTGAGGGAAGAACTGTTTCAAGGGAGGGGCCCAGGGTACCTGTGGAGCCTCAGGGCTTGCTGCACAGCACCACCTCAAGTCTCTGCTCCCTGCATTCCAATGCAGTGCTCCTTGCAACTCACCTGTAGTTCACACAGCCAGGATGCTGCTAAGGCTGCCACTCTCAAAGGAACAAGCAGTAAGCAGCCTTCGCAGTGTCCACATGTTGCTAACTCTGCAAGCTGTGGAAGCATGGCTTCCTCCACCTAAATTTCAAAGTATGTACCAGAGAGCCTGAGGCCCAGGCAGAGAACTGTCACAGAGCAGGGCAGCAGCAGAGTCCCCAAAAGGGCAATGCCTAGTGGAGCCAGTGGGGGCAGGTCCACCAGAGAGTCTCCACAAGGGCAACACCCAGTAGAGCTGTGGGGGCAGGGTTGCCCCAAAACCCCAGAACCATAGTCACATAGTCACCAATCTGCAACTCCAGCTTGGGAGAGCCAGAGGTACTGGATTCCAACCTGTGAGAGGTACAATGTGGACTGCGCCCACGAGAGGCTACAGTGGTGGAGCCACCAGAAGCCTTGTGACAGAGCAGGAGCACTGTCATCTCATCTCGGACAAACACCACCACTTCAAGTTCCAGCTTCCTTTCTAGCCTCATGCATTTCAAGGAAATCATTCCTCTGCTAACTACAAGCAGCCAGAAAGAGGAGACAGTGAAACACAGGTAAGACAGCTCAGAGGGAGGTGGGGGGAAAGTCTCTTGGGTAACTGCCAAACTTCACACTCATACAATGGGCGCCAGTAAAATAATGGGCCTCAATGGCACATTCCTTTCCCTTCAGGTAGACTAAGATAATGATGCTAAGATGGAGGGGTGGGTATGCCTGCAGCTGCAGAAAGATATATGGGAACAGACACACAATTCTCCCTCCCAGATAAGCATAACAATGAGACACAGAAGCAGTCCAAGTCTGATGAACTCTCCCACCCTGAATCCTTAGGAACTCTTAGTCTGTAAGAGTGGGCCTCTGACCTAACTTGGCCAGAATACTCCTCTCAGGTTTGTTTTCTCTAAAATAGATCTGTCTTGACTGGTAAGCCACCTTTCATGTTACTTTCCTTTTTTTAATTCTTACACCTTGGGGACCCAAACTCCAACCCAGTGTGTCCAGAAAGCAAGACAATTATTCTCAAGCCTTAGGATTTAATGTTGTTTGCCTTGCTGAGTTTTGCACTTACTTGAGATATGTCACTCCTCTTTTATTGCCTATTCCTCTCCACATAATGGAAACGTCTGTCCTTGACTCTCTCACCATTGCAGTGTTCATGTGTGCGCATGTGCACTTTATCGGATGCATAAAAGATGTACATAGTTTCTGGGTACATGTAATAATTTAATACATTCATATAATTTGCAAAGATCAAACCAATGTACTTGGGATACCACCACCTTAAATATTTGTCTTTTTATGCTAAAGTTATTCAAATTCTTCTCCTCTAGCTATTTTGTAATTTACAATGGATTGTTGTAAACTACAGTTACCCTACTGATCTATCTAACATTAGGTCTTATTTCTTCCATTAAACCATATATTTGTACTCATTAAATTACTTCTCTTTATCCCCCTCCTCCTTTCTCCCTTCCCTCCGGTAATCACCAGTCTACTCTATCTTCATGAAATCCACTTTTAACTCCCACAGGAATGAGAACATGAGATACTTGTCTTTCTGCCCTGGGCTTATTTCACTTAACATAATGGCCTCCAGGCCCACCCATGTTGCTACAAATGACAAGATGTCATTCTTTTTATGGCTACATAATATTCCATTGTGCATATCTACCATATTTTCTGTATCCATTCTTCCATTAGTGGACATTTAGGTTGATTCACTATTTTGGCTACTGTGAATAGTGCTGCAGTAAACATGGACTTCAGATCTCTTTTTCATATATTGATTTCCCTTTTTTTGCATAGATACCCAGTAGTAGAATTACTGGATCACATGGTAACCTATTTTTAATTTTCTGAGGAACCTCCGTGCTGTTCTCCATAGTGGCTGTACTAATAATAATTTACATTCCCACCAACGGTGTAAGACATTGTATTTTGAAAGCAGGTAATTTGACTTCACAAGTCACAGCTAGAGAGAAATCTGCCACAGGATGAAGCATATCTTTGAAGATGTCTCACCACATCTAATAGAGATGATATTTAGATGAGACTCTGAACTTTAGACTTTTGAGCTGGTGCTAGAACAAGACTTCTGGAGCTACTGGAATGGAATGAATGTATTTGTATGTGAAAAGACATAAACTTTGTGAGGGGAAGGGGCAGAGGCAGAACACCACAGTCTGAATGTGTGTCCCCTCCAAAATTCACACTGAAATTTAATCTCCACTGTGGTGGTACTAAGAGGTGGAAGCCCTTGGCGATGTGATTAAGTCATGAGGGCTCTGCCTTAAGCAAGTGCTGGAGGGAACCAGCTTAGGCCCCTTTTGCCCTCTTCTCCGCTTTTGCCATGTGAGGATGCAACAAGAAGGCCTCACCAGACACACACACACACACACATACACACACACACACACACACACACACACACACACGCCTTAATCATGAACTTCCCAGCCTCTAGACTAAAAGAAATAAATTTCTGTTCTTTCTAAATTACTCAGTCTGGTGTTACAGCAGCACAAACAAACTAAGACTGATGGCAATTTATGTATTCTACTATAAAGTATTACATTGTATAATCAAACTACAGTTCACTAATCTCATTGTTTCCATTTTTCCCTATTTCGGTGTTACAATGAATATACTTGAACATGCATCTTTCTGCAATCTCCTCATATTTAATGTGATGCCAGTCAACATCTTAACAGAAGTTTTCCAGAGAACCTAGCAAGCTGACCCTGAAATTCAAATGAAAACAGAGAACAAGAATAGCCAAAATCCTTTTGAAGAGTAATAAGAAAATCCTACCATATCAAAATACATTTTAATGTTCTAATAAAGTAGTATGGTACTGTTACAAGAGACATACCAATACAACAACAGAGAGCTTAGGACATAGGAAGGTGGTATGTGATGGAGGAGACACTATAGATCAATGGAGGAAAAAAATGTTCAACAAGTGAATCTTTATATTTAAAAAGATAAAATTAGATCTAATATACGGTTTGACTGGTTCCCCACCTAAAATCTCATCCTGAATTATAATCCCCATGTCAAGGGCAGGATGAAGTGGAGGTAATTGGGTCATGGGAATGGTTTGCCCTATGCTGTTCCCATGATAGTGAGTTCTCACAAGATGTGATGGTGTTTTGTTTTGTTTTGTTTTGTTTTTGAGAGAGTCTCACTCTGTCACCCAGGCTGGAGTGCAATGGTGTGGTCTTGACTCACTACAACCTCCACCTCCCAGGTTCAAGTGATTCTCCCGCCTCAGCCTCCCAAGTAGCTGAAACTACAGGCCCATGCCACCACACCCAGCTAATTTTTATATTTTTAGTAGAGACGGAGTTTCACCATGTTGGCCAGGCTGATCTCAAACTTCTGACCTCATGATCTGCCCACCTTGGCCTCCCAAAGAGCTGGAATTACAAGCATGAGCCACTGCACCCAGCCAAGACATGGTGGTTTTATAAGAATCTGGCATTTCCCCTGCTCACCTCTTCTCCCTCCTGCTGTTCTGTAAAGAGGTGCCTTCCACCATGATTGTAAGTTTCCTGAGGCCTCCCCAGCCATACTGAACTGTGAGTCAATTAAACCTCTTTCCTTTATGTATTACCTAGTCTCCGGCAGTTCTTTATAGCAGTGTAAAAACAGACTAATACAGACCTCTATCTCATACTACAAGTAAAAATAAATTCCAGATGGACAAAAGACCTAAGTGTACAATGTAAAACCTTAAATCTTTTAGCAGAAAACATATAAGCATTTTTTTAAACCAGGGTGAAGATTTCTTTAACAAGATACAAATAATACAAACTACAGAAGAAAAACTATTTTAATTTAAAATCTTTTACAACAAAATTATGTATTTCAAGGTAAAAAGACAAGACATACACTAGAAGATGAAATTGGGTATTTTTATAACCAAGGATCAGCATCTAGAGTATGTACAACATTCTTAAAACTCAGTAAAACAGACAAAACAAACAGAAAACAGTCAAAAAGTATAAACCAGCAGTTCACAAAAAAAAGAAACCCAAATGGCCCCAAAACATACAAAAAGATGTTCAACTTTACTAGTCAGGAAAATATAAATTTTAAAAAGATGTATATATCCAACAGATTGGCAAAATATTATAAATGTGTATATATAATTTTAAGTTCCAAAGTACATGTGCAGTATCTACAGGTTTTTTACATAGGTAAATGTTGGCCATGGTGGTTTGCTGCACCTATCAACCTACCACCTAGGTATGAAGCCCAGCATGCATCAACTATTTTTTCTGATGGTCTCCCTCTCCCCACCCCCCACCCAACAGGCTTCAGTGTGTGTTGTTCCCCTCCCTGTCTCCATGTGTTCTCATTAACACCAAGTTTCAATAAAGAGAAAAACAACAATTCAAATTCCTGGTGGGGCTGGGCACGGTGGCTCATGCCTATAATCCTAGCACTTTGGGAGGCTGAGGCAGGCAGATCACTTGAGGTCAGGAGTTGGAGACCAACCTGGCCAATATAGTGAAACCCCGTCTGTACTAAAAATACAAAAATTAGCTTGGCATGGTGGCACACGCCTGTAGTCCCAGCTATTCGGGAGGCTGAGGCAGGAGACTCGCTTGAACCTGGGAGGAGGAGGTTGCAGTAAGCTGAAATTATGCTACTGTTACTCCAGCCTGGGTGACAGAGGGAGACTCCATCTTAAAAAAAAAAAATCCCTGGTGGCAGTATACTTGGGAGTAAATGGCATCAACCATTGGAGGGCAATTTTTTTTTTTTTCCCAACAGAGTCTTGCTCTGTCTCCCAGGCTGGAGTACAGTGGCACGATCTAAGCTCACTGCAAACTCTGCCTCCCTGGTTCAACCGATTCTCCTGCCTCAGTCCCCCGAGTAGCTGCGACTATGGGCACGTGCCACCACGCCCGGCTAATTTTTGTATTTTTTAGTAGAGACAAGGTTTCACCACACCGGCCAGGCTGGTCTCAAACTCCTGACCTCATGATCCACCGGCCTCAGCATCCCAAACTGCTAGTATTACAGATGTGAGCCACGGCACCTGGCCATAGGGCAATTCTTAACTACATAGTAGTGCTGAAGAATAGAACATTCTATGGCCCAGCAATTCTCCTTCTAGGAATCTATCTTAAAGAAATTCTAGTCTGTCTGTATAAAGAGATATATGCAAAAATGCTCCCTGTGGCCCTACTGGAAGAAATAAAAAATAGAATGCATCTAATTGGCCCTCAGCAAAGAAATAGTTAAGTAAACTGTAGTTTATAAGAATTATCAACAGTAGTTAGAAATGAATGCACCAGTCTATATTAGCAACATGGTTAGTGAAAAGGGCAAATTACAAAAGGAGTCATTCAATATAAAATCATTTATGTAAAATTTGACATTAGAACAGTCCATGTACATTTACTGTTCCAATGCAGTAAATATACAAAAACATGCATAAATATGGCGCAGAAATTACAGGATAATGCTAACCTCTGGAGAGGGAAAGAGAAAGGGAGAGGTGGACTGACCTTTCTTTGGTTTTTTGACTAAAAGCAGCTCTAAAGCAAACATGGCAAAAGGTTAACATCTATTCATCTCAATGCTAAGTACAAAGGTTTCTGTTATATTACTTTTGTACTTTTCTGTTATATTACTTTTACATTACTTTTGTTATATACTATACTCTGTATATATAACAATAATCTGTTATATTACTTTTGTTTGTAAATTCAAATTGTTTCATAATTGAAAATAGTTTCAAAGAGTTTTATAATGATTAAAAAATTAGGCTGGGCACATGGCTCATGCCTGTAATCCCAGTACTTTGGGAAGCTGGGTGGATTGCCTGAGGTCAGGAGTTCAAGACCAGCCTGACCAATATGGTGACACCCCATCTCTACTAAAATTACAAAAATTAGCCAGGCATGGTGGCATGCACCTGTAGTGCTGAGACAGGAGAACTGCTTGAACCTGGGAGGTGGAGGCTGCAGTGGGCTGAGATCACACTCCAGCCTGGTGACGCGGTGAGACTCAGTCTCAAAAAACAAACAAACAAAAAAATTATGAATATTTTAAGTGTAGTATTAGTATTGTGGTTTGGTGGGAGTTTCTTTGTTTGAGAGGGGAGACCCCCTTGCCTCTTTCATTTTCACCTCCTCCCTCCCCCACCTTCTAGGTGGGAAGGAGGGTGAAGAAGGAAAAAAAATGAAATAAAATACCAAAGAGCTGGGAAAATGACTCCCTCTTTAGTTCCCAGTGCCTCTGCTGTTAACCTTGAAAGAGCTGCAAATGAATGCTATCTCTGCTTGCTAGAGCCTGGCACTGGTTCATGCCCCCACATCTCCACAGACTAGGCTCCCTCTTGGAAACATCTCTGCCAACAAATAGCTTGTTGCTTTTGTCTTGTCTCTGTAAGCTCCACTCCCGTGCTGGTACCTGCTTGTGCTGTATATGAATTAGCAAATCAATGAAGCCAAAAGATTGTAAGGTCGGACGTCCAACAAATGGACAATGACGTAATTCCGCCTCAATTTCCCCTTTAGTGTTGTAAGCCCATAAAAGGGGAGAGAAGCTGCAGCTCGGGGAGCTTGGTGAATGAGCCTGTAGACCCCCGCAGCTCCTGGCCGAATAAAAAGTCACTTCCTTCCACAGTTCAGTGTTCGAGAGGTTTGTTCCCCACCGCTCCTGCTACAGTTTGTCTGGTTGGTTGGTTGGTTTTTGCTTTGTTTTCAAGAGATGAAGTCATTCTATGTTGTCATGGCTGGAGTGCAGTGACTATTCGCAGGTGTGATCATAACTCACCGCGGCCTCTTATTCCCAGGCTCAAGCAATACTCCCATCTCAGCCTCTGGAGTAGCTGTGACTACAGGTGCAAGCCACCAGGCCTGGCATTATTTTTCAATTATGGTAAAAATATAAATAACATAAATTTTCCCATTTAAATTATCTTAAGTGTTCAGTTTAGTGGCATTAAGTATTTACCTTGTTTTGTAACCACCACACCATTGATTTCAAGGACTTTTTCATCTTCACAAACTGAAACTCTGTACCTGTTCAAAAATAACTCCCCAGTCTCCCCATCCCTTGGCCTCTGATAATCACTATTCTACTTTCTGTCTCTATGAATTTGACTATTCCGGGTACTTCATATAAACAGAAGCATAAAAGCATTTGTCTTTTTGGGGGGTCATTTCATTTGGCATAACGTCTTCAAGGTGTACCTACATTGTGACATTCTAACGTATCAGAATTTTAACACTTTTTAAGGCTAAATATTCTTTTGTGTTGTATGCATAATCCACATATTGCTTATCCATTCATGGATGGATAATTGAGTTATGTTTTAGAGTTCACATCTCTTTACTGAGATACATACTCAATATTTTTAAATTAAGTTATAAGGTATCTGATATTTGCTTTAAAATACTCCTGGCTGGGAGGAAAGAGCAGTGGGACTGGGGAGATTAACAGATGAAACAAGGTATCACTTTTCACTTATGAGAGCAGCAAAGATCAGAAACACTGATACCACAATGTATACTGCTAGGATATGGGGAAACAAACTCTTTCATACATTTTTGGCAGGAATGTAAATTAGTTTCTTTGGAAGGTTCTATCAAAGTTGAAATTGCACATTTCCTTCAACCAAGATATAACTTGTAGGAATTTATCCTCACACATACAAGTGTATACAAGAATACTGACTGCAACAATGTTTACAACAGCTCAAGTCTGGGAATGTCTATCAGTAGGGAACTGACTGCAAAAATCATAGTACATTACAAAAACATGGAAATACAATGAAATACTATTTAACTTTAAAAATGAAGCAATTCTACTTTTGAGATAGTGTCCATAAATATGATAAGGGGAAAAGAGCAAGGTACTGAAGAGAGTAACTCTATTCAGCCAGACATTTACATGGTTCCATTTCTGGCTACCACAGACCAAAAAACCTAAAAACCTCCCACAACACAGGCCAGGCACCACACTGTGGCTTATAACTATAATCCCAGCCCTTTGGGAGGCTGAGGCAAGTGGACCGCTTGAAGCCAGGAGTTCAAGACCAACCTGGTCAATATGGTCAAATATAATCTGTACAAAAAATATTTTAAAAATTTTAGCTGGGTATGGTGGTGTGTACCTGTAGTCCCAGCTACTTGGGAGGCTGAGGTGGGAGATCACTTGAGTCTGAGAAGTTGAGGCTGCAGTGAGCTGTGATATCACACTACTGTACTCCAGCCTGGGAGACACTCCAAGAACCTGTTTCTTAAAAAAGGAAAAAAAGAAAAAAAAAAAAAAAAAAAAAAACCTAAAATTCTGGATAAATTATAACTAATCTCTTTTAAATACATAACTAAGCTAAAAAGAAAGTAAGGGAAATCTCTTACTGAGGGGTAGGATGGAGAAAGGCACTGTTACTTTTTACTTTATTCACTTATTTTTATGTTATAATCAATGTGTATTATTTCTGAAATTAAACAAGAATGAAAGCACTCTGAAAAAAAGCTGCTATGGATTTAATAACCAATGCCATCTCACGAATAACTAAAGCCATGGAATCTTACAGCAACTTTTCAGGTATAGCAGTCACTATTTTTATTCAGTATTACTGACATCTACTAAGTACAAGAGACTGTCCTGGCCTCTGGTTACTAGCAAAATGAGGTCCTTATCTTTTAAGGAGCTTAGAATATGTGAGGAAGAACAAGCGAGGAGACAAAAATATCTGTAGTATAGGACAGAAGATGAAACTCGTCATTCTCTACATCAAAATTTGAGAACTAAATGTTTAAAATCCCAGTTTCTGGTTAGTATTCCATCAGAGTCCAAAACCAGCTAGTCAGACATTACAGTTGACCCTTGAACAACACTGGTTTGAACTCCAAGGGTCCACTTACAAGGATTTTTTTTTAATCAAACATGGATCAAAAATACAGAATTCATGGATCTGAAACCTACACACATGAAAAGCAGACTTTTTTCCTAGCAGGATTTCAGTATACGCTGGAGAGTGGGTGAAAGGTGGGTATCCTGGAACCAGTCTCCTGTGTATACCATATACTGAGGGACGAATGTATTTGAGACTTTCCATTACAGGTTATTTTGTTTTGTTTCATTTTGAGTTCATCCTCCCATAAAGCATTTGTGACAATGGCTGCACTTATTTACTAGTGGCAAAACTGTAGTTATACATACAGTTATTAGTACATAGCCTTTGTGATCTCATCCCACAAATGAATCCTCAATTGTTTTCTTCCTTTGGTCTGTAAATCTGCTAATACCGACACATTGATTATATCAATACTACTCAAAGGGACTAATTCCTCTCCATAGTTTTATAATTGCTAATTTTAAAATTAAATATAAATACAGCTGCCATAGATTCAAGATTCTTCTCCATCTCCAATCACAGAACATCCTACAGGCAACAGACACTTGTGAAAAGGACTATGGCACAGCAAGATTTATTCTCATTTACTATGAGCACAAATATGGGGGGGAAAAGGAATCCTTACTCTAAAAGTGACTAAAACATGAAATTTACAAACTTTTATGGCAGTTATAATAAAAACACCAAAATCAATATACATTCAATCTTTGGCAACATAAAGGCATTTTTAAAATATCAAAAACTGAGAAAAGCTCAAACATTCTGTTCATGCCAGGGTAGTCCAGCTTTGCCCATGAGGAACACTGTTATAAGCTGTTGATGATTTCAAGTTCTAAGAAGTTTCCAGAGGCAGCCTTTTAGGTTGCAGAGCTGGTCAACATCATCTATGTCTCTTGAGGCAGTAATTTAGTTGTATAGTTCAGAAACATTATTCCACCCAACCCAAGCAATCATAAAAATTTCAGAACAACCACATGGCCACAGTACTGTTTATTGTTCAATCTTGCCCTTTATGAAACTGGATATGGCAACTGCTGGGACATATAGGCAATAGCTCTGGTTTTAGATAGAGATAATAATAAATCTTTAAATATTATGTATCAACTCATAGAGGGTTGCCAGGCTGGAAGAACAGTATTTATCTATAAGACACCAGTAAAAGCAAATACTATGAGGTTAGGATGTTGACTATCTATAGCCTGGATGCCCTAAAACTGTATGAATATCAAAGAAACTCACTAACATATTTCTGGTGGTACACTGACGCATCACAAGCAAGCAGACTTGCATCTCATCCAGGACAACCTGATAATTTCCACTACATTCCAAAAGTCAGGAAAGAACTAATGGTATTTCCTACCTTCAAGAAGGCTTTCCTAAATGCTAACCTAGTCCACGAAGTAAAAATGTCTATAAATATCAGTAAAGGATTGCTCCAATTCCTGTTCTGATGTGCCTCTTTAAAACAAAAAAAGTTTAAAAAGAAACAAAGGCCCACATAAGAATAGCATATTAAGAGAAAAAAAAAAAAAGACCAAACATAGTATTGAAAAGAAGAACCAATAAGAATGCTATTTAGTAGAAGCAGTAGAGAGAAATGGTTGACTAGTCCAGCTCTTGAGCCCTGGAGCCTAGCTTACTACCTGTGTGATCCTGAGCAAGTTTTTTAACTGCCCTACTTTCCTCTTCTGTACAATGAGAATAAAAGTAACAATCTCAGAGTCAAAGAATAAATAAGTTAAATCACTTAAAACAGCTAGAATGTGGCCACCAAACAGATAAAAGTCCAAAATTTTAATACTACTCTGTTGACAAGGTTTTTGGAAAACAGGTAGTCTCATACAGTAATTAGTACTAAGCCTTAGGCAGGGCAATTGGGAAATCCCACTTTTAAGAATTTATCCCACGGACATTCTTGCACAGGTGGGAAAAGACAGATCTGTACCATGGTTTTGATTTTATACTGGAAAGCCAAATGCCCATGAAGAGATATTAAATCAAGAATGGCAAATTCACAAAAAATAAAAATAAAAAATGAAATTTAAAAAGGAATGGCAAATTCATAACATGGAACACTATGCAGCAGTTTTTTTAAAAGAATGAGAACACTGATTTATTAATTAGAAAGACATCTAAGAAACTAAAAAATGCAAGATGTAGAACAGTGGACAGTATGTAACCCTTTGCACAAAAAGAGACTGAAAAACTAAGAAACATACTTGCTTGTTCTGCAGAAAGAGAAACTAAGCGAGAAGGAACTGGACAGGTAGAAGACTGGATGAGAGAAAAATTTCCGTGTGCGTGTGTGTGTGTATTTGCTTTTTTAGCTATATATTTCCTATTCAAATATTAAATTTTAAAAAGTACTTTTAAACTGTCAGAGATACAGTTCAAGAACTCAATTGTTAGCTGCAATTACGTTATTATCATTAGCAAGTTCAAAAACACCTCCTTTCATATCTCTTCTTACTCTATCGGCACAGAAACCTCCTCTCCCTCCTCTAACTCCCAAGTTACTGTTTAAGGAATGTTATTACTTTCTACTCCAGTGCAAGTAGGGTAAGGGCTTGGTCAATCTTTCATTCATTTTTAATATCCAAGTTGCCTTGCTTGCACATAGTAGGTACAAACATTTTGGAGTAACAATAACCTTACAAGTACTCTGAAGAAGGGACCATTTATAAAAAGATTATACTCTGCATTAATCGTAAGACCTGAAAATTGAAGAAGTTTAATAACTGGTAGCAACCAGTAGTTGCTAATGTTCTTGCGAGTACTGCTCAGACAAAATCGCCCCTCTTTCACTTTTTCCTTTTTTCTCATACTGTCCCTGACACTGACATCATGTTCCAAGCCATGTTCCTACATGTACCAACCCTCTGTAACTCACTGCAAACTCAGAAATGTTGTATTTTCTCATAAGTCCCAACAACTGGTGTATCGCTCCTGTCAAAAGGACATTTGTTGTCTCCTCTTAGACAGATGTTCACATATAGGTGGGTGAACAAACTACGCTTAACTAGAGAAGACCTAACACTTGATTCCTAATTCGCTCAGTATTTTGTTTGCTCTCCTGGTATGGAGGATATTCCGTAACTGACTGCTCAGTAGCCCAATTCTAAATGTCATTCCAGCATACCAAATACTCCACTGACAGCTCAACAGTCACTTTTCATACAGGCCCCTCCCCTTCCCTCCTCCCTCAACCCTCAAGAGCTCCTTCTCTCACACTGACAGACACACTGGCAGTTCAGAAGCCCTTTTCCTCAAGCGTCCTTCTCTGCACGTACAAGACCACCTCCCCAGCTCTCATCATCCCGCGAGCCAACACGGTCCCCCAAAACACCCTCCTTCCAGCGAATCCAAATCACAACCTAAGTCTCTTCCCAAGAACCAGGCTTTACAGCCTTTCCCAACAAGTACACAATTGACAGCTCGACACGCGCTTCCCCCAAAATCCTTTCTCCCTCTCTCCCCTCCCACCCCATACACTGGCTCTTTCCTCGCTATCATTTACCCACCCTGGCTTCCCCAAAATTCACAGCCGGGTTTCCTCTCCGCTCTCCTCTCCTCCCCACCCCCTTTCCACCGCTGACAGCTCAGTCACCTCCAATCCCCTGCGGCTGCACCCTCCCCCGCACCCTCCCCTTGACAGCTCAGAGTGGGCTCCCAGTGCCCCGCTCCAGGCCCTCCCGCGACTCCCCCGGCCTAGGGTCGCCTCGCCCGCGGGGAGGGCTCCACTCACCCGCTCTCCCGCATCACGTTGCTGTCCCCGCAGTCGCAGGCGCCCCCGGCCTGGCTACGGAACATGTTGAAGTCGTGTCCGGTGTGGTCGCCCTGGTGGAAGCACTCGGCGCACAGCGACATGCAGGGCGAGATGCCGCACGTCCGGCAGCGGTAGGCCACGAAGTTGGCTGTCCAGACCAGGCCGCAGAGCGCCGCGGGATCGTAGGCCCGCACCGCCGCGCAGAACTCATCGTAGCCGCCACCACCCGCCAGAAGGCACTTACACCACTCCAGGGCCTCCTCTTCGGCCGCCCCTGGACCACCCCCGCCTCCGGCGGCCGCCGCGTCCTCGCTGCCCGCAGCAGCGGCCAGTGGCCGCTCGGCGCTCAGCACCCGCTCCAGCAGCGCCTGCAGCTCCTCAGCACCTGCGCGGTTGTCCGGCCGGCTGAGGGCCGCCTTGAGGTGGGCGGCGGTGGCCGCCTTGTCTAGGGCCAGCCCCGACGCGGCCAGCTCGGGCTGAGACGGCTGCTGGCCCCCGACGGCAGCCGCGGCCGCCGCCGCCATGATGAGAACTCAGAATTTAGAGAGTCCAGGGCCGGTGGCTCCTCCGGGGAGAGTGGGGGAATAGACTGCTGCGATTGCTCGGCCGCCCAACTCTCGCGATACCCGGAGCGGCCGCGCTCCTCCGCCCTCGGCCCCGCCCCTGCACACGCCCCCTCGGGCTGCAGAGCCTTCTTCTCCCCGCCCCTCTCGCCTGGGCGCCTCCTAGGCTCCCAACTTTCCAAGTTAAGAGCTACTGAAATATTCATCTTATAGGAAATCTCTAATAAGGGCAAGTATTTCTTTGCTTGCACAGACTACAGGAATTATTCACAGCGTCTTTCAGATGTATTTTAGGCATCTGCATTTTGTTTTGAGATGTACGTTCCTACTGTTATCAAAGTCCAGCCTGGGCGGCAGAGTGAGACCCCAACTTAAGGAAAAAAAAAATTGTAGGAAGAGCAGTCCAAAGAAGAACAGAAGGCCCGCCGCGGTGGCTCACCCCTGTAGTCCCAGCCCTTTGGGAGGCCGAAGAGGGCAGATTATTTGAGGTCAGGAATTCAGATCAGCCTGCCGACATGGTGAAATTCCGTCTCTACTAAAAATACAAAAGCTAGCCGGGCGTAGTGGTGCCTGTCTGTAATCCCAGCTACTCGGGAGGCTGAGGCAGGAGAATCGCTTGAACCCAGGAGGTGGAGGTTGCAGTGAAATGAGATGACACTGCGCTGCACTCCAGCCTGGCAACAGAGTGAGACTCCGTCTCAAAAAAAGAACAGAGGTGTTTCCAATCCTTAACCTTGTGTTTGAAATGAATGAAACATAATTAAAACATGTTATTTTACAGTCCTGGTTTTCTACATTAAGTACTTCACAATCATAACAGTGATAAGTTAAATTTGCTCAATAATTTTCTTTATGAATCACTGAATTATAAACCAAATAAAGCTTCGTGTCTTAACTTTACGTGCTAAAAACGGTGTTTTAACTCATTTGATTCTAACAGGTAACTTTGAATTCTATTCCTAGGAAGTAGCAGCCTCAAACGCTTTTCTACTTCGTCATTATCCATTCACTCTTTTTCTTTTTCCTTTAATAATGCAGAGGTGTCCATCCACAGGCTTAAAGGCAATCCTTTTACTTAAGCATTGGACTCTGCCTTCTTAGGGTCCCAGCTCCATCCAATATCCTCTTGTATTTTAAATCTATTAGCTCAGTCTTTTCAGAATTTGTCTCCTCCTATCTTAAAAATAATTAAGCTTCCCCCAACCTTACTATCAACCATTCTCTTCTTTTCGTACGCCACCTTTCTCTCGGCGGTTTTTGTCGCCAGGCTGGAGTGCAGTGATGCGATTTCGGCTAACTGCAAGCAACCTCCGACTCCTTGGCTCAAGGAATTCTGCCTGAGCAGCTGGGATTACAGACACGTGCCACTACGCCCAGCTAATTTTTGTATTTTTAGTAGAGATGGGTTTTCACCATGTTTGCCAGAACAGTCTCGATCTCCTGACCTCGTGATCCGCCTGCCTCGGCCTCCTAAAGTGCTGGGATTACAGGGGTGAACCACCGCGCCCGGCGCCACTCTTTCTGCTTCCTAAACTTCCATTCGCTCCACGATCTGCCACAGCTTGATTTCTACCCCTACTTTATGAAGCCGACCTCTTTCCAGAATTTGACACCACTACCTATTCTTTCATTTCCACTCTTTCTTCTTTGAGTTTCTCGGACCTCGCCATTCCTGTGAGAATTCCAAGTGACAAAAATGACCTAAAAATTGGGAAATAAAGTTACAATAAAGTGAGGCATGAGAATGGCCAAGGAGGTAAAGGTGAATGGAGACCGCTACTTTCTGAGCCGAAACTTGGGAAACAAAAAGAGTCACTCTGGGCCATACAACAAAGTGACTGTGACTTTCTCTTCCGCTTCCCTTTCACTCTCTGCCTTTCCCCATCCTTTGAGGGCCCGCAGGTACTTAGGGCAAACTAGAAGGTAATTAGTGAACACTCGACAGATGGCGAGGGCTGGGGGTGGATCTGCGAGTAGCACAGTCTTTGCGGGTGGCGCGGATGGGTCGATGAGGCCCCCAGGTGGCCAGCTGAACCCCGGCTCAGGACAGACGTTGCAGCTCGGCGCCAGGCCGCTGGGCGGCGAACGCGTGCGCGGGTACGGGCTGGCGCTTCCGGCCCCGGCCGAAGTGCGGGTCGCCTCCAGAGGTGTGTGGCGCGAGGTATTCTGGGGCTTCAGCCAGGCGCTGCCGCAGTCTCCTGGGACCGTGTGGGTTACCCGGGAGGTGGGTCCGAGGCTCTTCCTGTGCCCAGCGTCGCGGCTTCTCCTTAGAGCGCATCTTTGGGTCTGGCCAGCGATGCTGAAATAGGGGAGAAGGTTGGGGGTACGGAGGAAACATCCCAGTTCAACAGATTTCTCCGCAGATCCTGTGCCTTCAAACCCTGCGAGCCCAGACTTTAAAACAAAATGAAGAAATTAAGGCTTAAGGAACTAGAGAGTCGCCTGCAACAAGTGGACGGATTCGAAAAGCCCAAGCTACTTCTAGAACAATATCCCACCAGGCCGCACATTGCAGGTAGGGCGGCTGGTTCACCACGCCCCGTCTTCGGCGTTAGTCCAGTCTACTCTGTGATGAAAATAGAACAGTTATTTGGATGCAGAGAATGTCTAGAGAAATTTAACCCTAAGATCACCTATCGCATTAAAGAGTTCTTCCTTGACACTGCAGCTCAAGGCACGCCCTCCACAGACGCACACACACTTTATCGATAGTTTTACTGTCTAGTTTTCTGCAGATCCCTTAACACTGCCAGACATCTTTTTAATGTGTTTTTTTTTCCTTTTCTCATTTTATAAACTCTTTGAGGACAAGGTATTTGTTGGTCTCGTTCATACTTGAATTCCCAGGCTGCAGTGAGCTCTGATCCTGCCACTGCACTCCAGTATGGGTGATAGAGATAGACCCTATCTCTGAAAAAAACAAAACAAAAAAACCCCTCTGGATCCTCAGGTATCAATGGCCAACACTCTTTGCTGGGTTCAGATATCTTCAGGGAGATGTCAGTGGTGATGTTATTCATGTTTAACCTTCAGTATATCTAACACCCAGTAGTTCTATTACCAGGTTTCATTTGTAGATTATGAATATACATGTCTGTAGATCATGAATATATGTGTCTAAAGGCTTTATTGTGGAGCTTATGGTGCTTGTGTTCTGGTGACAAACTTGTTACAACAAATTTCTGTGGCTGAGCACAGTGGCTCATGTCTGTAATCCCAACACTTAGGGAGGCTGAGGTAGGATTGCTTGAGCCCTGGAGTTCCAGACCAGCCTGGGCAGTATAAGTGAGACCCTGTCTGTGTTTTAAAAAACAAAAGGAAAAAAAAAAGGTTCTGTGTCTTTGTGATGCTAATGCTGGTTTGATAGTGGTTCCTAGTCTTACAGATTTCACAGATAAGTAAAATTTCAAATCAATTTTGGAAACTAATACAGAGTTGCCAAATTTATGTTGATGAGGAAGGATTTTTTTTAAAACCTATTTATTCTTACCATTCTTTCATAAACATATTTCAGCATCAAAGAAAGAACTGATATGAGTGTATGGCAATGTTTTGAACAAGCCGAGGAAAAATTAAACGTTTTGACTTTTTTTTTCCTCATTTTACATCAGAGACTGGTCACAGTTTTGTCATTTTTGGTATTGCTAGCAGAGACAATTTTTTGAGAACCACTGGTGGGTATTAGCTTCCTTTATGGTGCCTCTTTACTACATACCAAATTATTACACCTTATCTTTTTAAAAAAATAATCTGGAATGCCATTTGGGAAAAGACTAAGTAATGCAAGACAATAAATTATTTTAGAAAGAGTCATTTGCACAATTTGGTTTTAGTCATCAGCTTGCTTATTCTCTATTTTTTTCATTTTTCTTTTTTCAGCTGGGGACAGTCCAGCCACTTGCTTATTCTCTAGTTTTTATTTTTTAGCATGTATGCTGTATACAATCCATAACACTTATGATGACATTGAAAATAAAGTTGTTGCCGATCTAGGATGTGGTTGTGGAGTACTTAGCATCGGAAGTGCAATGTTAGGAGCAGGGTACGTAATACAATATATACTATTTGGGTATTGGGTGGGGGTATTGGGTGGTTTTAATAAGGAGCATCAGTGTGATTAACTGAATTATGAGACTCCACAGAATGAGATATAGGGAGCAAAAATCTGATACCGAATAGATTTTGAATGGGCAGAAGATCTAAACTACAAAAAAAAAATTAAAATGGTAAAAGCAGTAGTTCCTTTTATACAAACGTGACTTTCCAACCTCTACCAGGTTGAGAAATTATGCTATTGAAAAGCAACACTTGACTGGGCACAGTGGCTCATGCCTGTAATTCCAGCACTTTGGGAGACCAAGGTGGGCAGATTACTTGAGCCCAGGAGTTTGAGACCAGCCTGGGCAACATGGTGAAACCCCATGTCTACGAAAAATACAAAAATTAGTTGGGTGTGGCATCATGCACCTGTGTTCCTAGCTACTTGGGAGGCTCAGGTGGGAGGACTGCAAGAGTTTGAGGCTGCAGTGCATCAGGATGGCACCCCTACACTCACCTGGGTGACACAGCAAGATCCTGTCTGGAAAAAAAAAAAGAAAACCTTCTTATTTTCCTAATTGGGTTAAAAAGATATATGGTGGTTTAAAAAAAATAATTGTTTTTGTTTTTACTTGGGAGCTGTAAGTTGCAACTCTTTGTGTTTGTTTTGTATTTATAGGTTGTGTGTTGGATTTGACATAGATGAAGATGCATTGGAAATATTTAACAGGAATGTGGAAGAGTTTGAGTTAACAAATATTGACATGGTTCAGTGTGATGTGCGCTTTTTATCTAACAGAATGTTCAAGTCATTCGATACAGTAATTATGAATCCTCCCTTTGGGACCAAAAATAATAAAGGTTTGTAACAAGAATCAGGTATATTGCTATATTTATAGACAAGTTTTTAAAACCAATTTTAAGGCCAGGCACAGTGGCTAAGGTGTGTAATACCAGTGCTTCGAGAGGCTGATACAGGAGGAGACTTTGAGGCCAGGAGTTGAAAGCCAGCCTGGGCAACACAGTTAGATCCTGCCTCAACAACAAAAAATTTTTTTAATTAGCCAAGTGTGATGGTGAGCCTATAGTCCTAGCTATTCAGAAGGCTGAGGTGGAAGGATCACTTGAGCTCACGTATTCAAGGCTGCCATGAGCTATGAATGTGCCACTGCACTCCAGCCTTGGTGACAGCAAAACCCTGTCTAGAAAAAATAAAAACCATTTTTATCACTGACTGTTTGGGCTAAGTGATTTTATCACTCTTCATTAAACTAAGGGTAAGTCACTTTACTGCTCTTCATTAAGTAAACCAATCTCTTACCTGTATAGTTCTTATAATTTAAATTTCAATTTGTTTAATGCATGGCTAAGAAATTGAGTTTTTCAACTTTTGTTTTTACAAATTTATATTAAGTAAACAGTCATTTCATTTATTGTATGTCTCCCATTTGTTTTCAAGAATAATTTGTGTAACCCTTATGAATGAATATGAAACAAAGAATTTTATACTTTTAGAACCTGTTTTTTAATGTCTTAACAGACCCAAGGATTTCTACATGTGCCCATCAGTAACAGTGACTCACTGTGGCTGTTAATTTTGTGTGTACTGTGGGCAAGGGGCTTAGGACGTCAGTGAGGGTAGGAAAAGACATGCATAGTTCAAAAAGTACCCGGCCCCCACCAAGATGATTCTGAATACTACTCTACACATTTCCTTCTCCCCTTTTTGAAAGTCATTAATGTTGGAATATTAAAATTTTTACTTTAGCCTATTTAGCCAAGACAGTATAATTCTGGTTTTATTCTACCAACCTTAAAATAGTATTTTGATAGTTTATTTGTATCCTTATTGCTGAAAGATTTCAAGGTGGCTATTTTGAAGTTTGGAAGAAAATGTTTCTAAATCCTACTAACTTAATCTTCTATTTTGATAAGAGGTAAATAGGAGCTTTTTTCCTACTCTTCACAGGGACAGACATGACTTTTCTAAAGACTGCTCTGGAAATGGCAAGAACAGCAGTATATTCTTTACACAAATCCTCAACTAGAGAAGTAAGTTCAAATCATCTGATATTCAGTGGCATTTATTTTTAAATTCATGACAGTGTTTTTAGGATTTGCTGTGAATACTAGATACCACAGTATCTATTTCTCCTGATGTTTTTTGACATCTAAAACTTAGGAACTAAATTTTCCGCTTAACCAGCTAGCATCTATGATTGGCCTTTTTCCAGACTGTAAGACTGCTTTCCTCAAAGATTTTTTCAGACAGGAACTGTTGCCACGAGAGAGTATAACTCAGGAGTAGAGAAGTGTGTTATAACTAGGATTACAGTGTGTTTTGGTTTCTCTGTAAGTCTTAGTTAATGCTTTTTGTCCCATTGTGCCTGTGTGGCCTGATGAACTTAAGGGAGGCAGTAAGGCCGGTTTTCAGAACACTGAGCCTAGAGCTAAACAGATCTGAGTTCAGAAATCATCTATTATTATTTTTGCAGCATATAATACATGGAGGGATGTATAAGTTGTATTCCAGGAAACTGAGAGGAGGGGCAGTACATTTTTTTAGTGTGGGTATAACACGGTGGTTAAGAACAGAGATTCTCAAGCCAGACCAGACTCCCTGGGTTCAGATCCAAGCTCTGCTGCTTCCCAGCTGTTACCTTGGTTAAGGTAATTGAGCTTCAGTTTTGTCATTTATACTGTTCTCACCTGTACTTTAAGTGTAAGGGACTATGAGTACCCAATAGTTCATAAGAATTGTGAGGATTACATGAGTTAATATTTACAAAGCATTTAGATCAGTGTCTGACATATGTAATTGCATGTTAGTTATTATTTAAATCATACATGTATTCAAAGATTTTAAAGTGATTTTGTAGGAAAAAATACTTAATTCATATAAATACAAAAAACTCAGTCGGAAATAATACATTCTAGTTACATGGTAATCTGATAACCCTTTAAAAAGCATAAAACAGCTAAAGAAAAACATACTGCTAACAATGAGCAGTGGTACACATAGGCAAGCAACAGGACACAACATAGCTAGTGAATAAATCCTCACTATATATGAAAGCAAACACCAGTAAATTTTGGTATCTAAACGTGTGTTCCCAAGAACACCCTCAGGTTTGATGATTCACTAGGAAATCTCATAGGACTCAGCATATAGTCTTATTCATGACTATGATGTATTACAGTGAAAGGATATAGAGCAAAATCAGCAAAAAGAAAGATACATTGGGCAGAGAATGGGGGAAACCAGGGGCAAGCTTCCCAAGTCTTCGCCCAGTGGAATAACACAGAACACACTTAATTTCCCCAGCATGAATTATTGACAACACATGTGAAATACTGCCAACCAGGGAAACTCATCAGAGACTCAGTGCCCAGGACTTTTATTAGGGATCATATAGCAGTTCCCTTTCTGACACATACCCAAACTCTAGACGCCCAGTAGGAAAACAGGTGTTCAGCATCAACAGTGTTAGGCACAGTGAGACCCTATTATTAAGGGAGTAGGGAGGGGGAACCCTCCCAAAATCTTAAGTTCCCAATCTTCAGTCAAGGGCCAAACTTGTAAGCAGGGCTTTCTAAAGATAAGCAGTCAGGCCTGCTGTGAACTCTTTTCTGCACAGCTTGGCGTAATATGAATTTTATACAACTCATATACAGTTTTACCGCATGAACTGAATTGCCCATGTACATAGATCTCTGCTAAATGGTTTCTAGGATAACTAGCTGTATATATTAAAGAAATAATGCTACATAAACCATATGAGAACATTACACATCTTTGATAGATTTCTGAAATAGTCATGCATCCCTTAACAACAGGGTATGTTCTAATGCATTCTGAGAAATGCATCACGAGGTGATTTCATCATTGTACAAACAGAGAGCGGACCACCAAGTCTCTATGGTTCTAATCTCTTGTTCCTAGCCTACAAACCTGACAACATGTTGCTGTGTTGAATACTACAAGCAGTTGTAACACAATGGTATTTTTTAATCTAAAGATATATAAACACCAAAAAGATAATGTGTTGTGCTATGATGTCAATAGCTACACATCACTAGACGGTAGGAATTTTTCAGATCCCTTTAATTTTATGGGACTACCAAAATACATGCAGTCCCTAGGTAACCCCAAATGGCATTATGTAGTACATAAATAGATTTCTATCCATTGGATTTATTGTGTGATTTGGTTCCGATTGTTAAATATACTGAAATAGTTTGATTTCTTATTTTCAGAATACTATCCATTCAATTGAAATGTTTACAAGGGTCTAGATTCTAATGAAATTTTAAGCTTAAAAACCCAATCTGAAGTATTAGCAAAAAGCAATTTAAAAAAAAATCTTTATTTAAAAATCAGTTCATAATAACATATTATTTATGTTTAGCATATTCAAAAGAAAGCTGCAGAATGGAAAATCAAGACAGATATTATTGCAGGTAAGACAAATCTCAATGCTAATATCCAAGAGGGCTAACATGCTTCCGCTCAACCAAAACTTTCATGCAGGTGCTGAGGAAATATACTATAAAGTATACTTTACAGTGTGGCAAAATGTGCATGATTGGTAATAGATTGGAAATGGAGTAAAAGCAGAGTGAACACTTAGCCTGAGACTGTCTTAATTTATGCAATTTACTGAAAATGTCTAATAGCATTCAGGTATTTGGTCACTCCAGACTCAGGCAGAACACTATAGCAACACAATGATTAAAAACATGAGCTTGGAGTTGGTTAGATCTTGGTTTGAAATTCATTCATGGAAAATGCCACCTGGATAACCTTTCTAATTTCTTTTTTTTTTGGAGACAGTCTTGCTGTTGCCCAGGCTGGAATGCAGTGGCATAATCTCAGGTCATTGCAACCTCTGCCTCCTGGGTTCAAGCAATGCTTGTGCCTCAATCTCCCAAGTAGCTGGGACTACAGGTGCACACCATGCCCAGCAAATTTTTGTATTTTCAGTAGAGACAGGGTTTCACCATGTTGGCAGGGCTGGTCTCGAACTCCTGACCTCAGGTGGTCCTCCACCCTTGGCCTCCCAAAGTGCTGGGATTACAGGTGTGAGCCACCACACCTGGCCTCTAATTCCATTTTATAATTGCCTCTGGAATCAAATAACATTTATCTTTTTCTACTAAACATCAACACTATGAGTAAATTATGTTTGATACATTTTTATTACTAAATTGGGTAATAGTCACAAACATCAAAACAGGAAAGCATATAACTAGAAGCTAATTATAATCTAAGCCTGAAATATGAGTACAATAAGGGAACATGTTTTTTCACAATAATAAACAGTGAATTGACTCTGTAGTGTTAAATGTACAGCTGATTTAATACTGTTCATAGTAATTTGTTCGTCTTCCTGTTTTTAGTGTTGCATTACTTACAGAATTTTAGGTTGTTTTTTTTTTTGAGATGGAGTATCCCTCTGTCGCCCAGGCTGGAGTGCAGTGGCGTGATCTTGGTTCACTGCAACCCCTGCCTCCTGGGTTCAAGCGATTCTTCTGCCTCAGCCTCCCTGAGTAGCTGGGACTACAGGCGCATGCCACCATGCCCAGCTAACCTTTTTATTTTTAAGAGATGAGGTTTCACCATGTTGGCCAGGCTGGTCTTGGACTCTTGACCTCAGGTCATCCTCCTGCCTCGGCCTCCCAAAGTGCTGGGATTTCAGGCATGAGCTACCGCACCCAGCCAGTTTTTTGTATTATATTCAGCATGGAACAACTTAGAACAGTCCCAATAGACCATGCCAGAGCCTTGCTCCTCCTATTACTAAATTGGGTAATAGTCACAAACATCAAAATAGGAAAATCATATAACTGGAAGCTAATTATAATCTAAATTAAATGTGGTCCTCACACCATCAGCATTAAAATACCTGGGATTTCCTTGTTAGAAATGAAGAATTTCTGGCTCCACGCAGACCTATTGTATTAGAATCTGCATTTCAACAAGATCCCCAGGTGATTTAATTGCACATTAAAACTTGAAAGCTGTGGAGAATCTATTCTTTTTTCTTTTTGAGACAGAGTCTTGCTCTGTCACCCAGGCTGGAGTGCAGTGGTGCAGTCTTGGCTCACGGCAACCTCTGCCTCCCGGGTTCAAGCATTTCTTTGCCTCAGCCTTCTGAGCAGCTGAGATTACAGGCATCAGCCACCATGCCCGGCTAATTTTTTTGTATTTTTAGTAGAGATGGGATTTCACCATCTAGGCCAGGTTGGTCTTGGAACTTCTGACCTCGTGATCCACCCACCTTGGCCTCCCAAAGTGCTGGGATTACAGGCGTGAGCCACTACACACAGCCTACATTATTCTTTAGAAGGAAGAAGTATGAAAAATTGGTTTTCATTTTAGAGCTTAGGAGGAAAATAATTAGCTACTTACTCCCATTACTAAACTCTGAGTTAGAAAACTTTGAAATAAGCATGGTTATGAGATTGTAAAGAAATTAAAAATAGAAAGGTACCATCATTTTCATACGATGTACTTTTTGTCCACCTTTTATCCTTCTAAACTCTTCACTTATAACCTCAAATTTCAGTATAAATAGCCATAATAGCAGAAATGCCAAGCTGCCATGGCCAATGCTGGGAATATAGCAAGTCACTACTTGGATACGTTAAAGGTTCTAAAATGTTCAGCTTACCAGCACTTAATATTTTTCTTAATTTGTTGTTGTTTAGTCAAGGGTGGTAAATGTTTGGAAATATAATTTTATCTTTAGGTGGCTTTTGTTTTACAGAGCTTCGATATGACCTGCCAGCATCATACAAGTTTCACAAAAAGAAATCAGTAAGTCTCTTGATTTTGGCTGGTCTACATTCAGTATTGAAAAGCTTTGTGGGCCAGGCACGTGGCTCATACCTGTAATCCCAGCTACTTGGGAGAATCACTTGAACCCAAGAGGTGGAGGTTGCAATGAGCTGAGATTGTGCCACTGCACTCCAGTCTGGGCGACAGAGAAAGACTCAATCTCAAAAGGAAAAAAAAGAAAAGCTTTGTAACAAGTAATTATTTCTAGTGTTTTCAACTTTCCTGTGTAAATACAGAAAGCCAGCCTAGGAGACACAATAAATGGCCTGTGGGAAGGGCCCAGAGTCAATAGCTAATATTCTAGTTCTGTCTTAAATGCTCTGGGTACAAAAAGAAAACAAAACAAAAAAACTATGTTTTTACTCTTTTCATATAGTATATATTTTATTAGTTTGTACCAATACATTCTCATATTACAAAGGCAATTTAGTGGAAGAACCTTCCTTCTGATATTTGAATCATCTGAAATAACACAAACAGAACTATACATTCAAAAAAATTTGGTTAAGAAAAAAAGACAAGTTAAACAACAAAAAAACTTTTCCTTTCTCACAGGTAGACATTGAAGTGGACCTAATTCGGTTTTCCTTTTAAAAGCCCCCACAAACAAAAGTAGTTTAAAACCTATTTAAAATGAATAAAAAACTGGTTTACTAAACTACTGGTCTCCAGCACCATTTTCTGTTTTCTGTTGTTTGGATGCAGGTTCTTCTTTGTCTGTTTCTTCTCTTGCTCTTTTCATAGGTCCTATAAAATAACAATTTTTGTTAAATTCAACATAAGTACTGCTCTATTTTAATACTGAGCACAATCACTAATAATGATACTGTTGAAAAAGACACAACTTTCTTGCACCAATGAGAAAAGGTTTTTCTCAGTACAGACCATCTGACCTCTAGATTCATCTTCCAAATATCCTGTCCCTGACTTACACAACAGTATGACCAAAGTAAATAATAATAATTCACGAATGGCACTTATCCAGGAGTTGAAAAGCCAAATCCCTATTCTCTCTGACAAATCATTTATTTATGGAAGAACACATTTTCTCATGAAACTACCAAAGGACTTAGAAAAAACTTACCAGTTGCACCATTTTCATCATGTTCATCATCACTAGCAAATTTCGTTTTCTTGCCCTGAAACTGTACTTTTCCTTTACCAGACCCAGGCTGCGCAGCTTTATTACCCTTTCCTTTTCCTTTAAATCTGCGACCTGTATAGACACAATTGGGCACTCTGTAAAGATTTTTTAAGTCTTTTGTCAGTGTTTTTGAACACTGAGTAAAGTTTTGCTAAAGTAAATGGGTTAAACAACCAAACTGTTAAAGAAAAATCAGAATAAATTACCTTTTGACTTCCATTTGTTTAGGGATTCTTGTTGGTCTTCTATTATTTTTTTCAGTGCTTCTTTTTCCACCTCTCCTTCTAGTACTTCCCAAGTCACTTCTTTGTTCCTTAATTGTAGGTTACCATTATTTGCATCTTTGGCTTTACTCAATGCTTCCTTGGCTTTTTCTTTAAATAGAATTATCCCCTGTATCAGAGACAGAAAATGAAAGCCACACCCCTAGTTTTTAGTCCCACAATTTCTTTGTTCAAAGTAATTTTTTTCTACCCTGCACACCTGCCATGCCTTTACCAGTTTGAATTTTACTGAACATTAGAAAAGACATGCTACAGAAGTAAAACTGCAATCACCAATATGAAGTCATTCATATGATTCAGAAACTATTAGACATCACATATAGTAACAATAACAACAAAGTAAATGATCAAGTAAAAACTAGTGTAATTCAGAAAGTATCAGACTTTACATCTAGTGACAGTAACCACAAATGATCAAGTAGCAACTAATAAACACAATTTTAAAATTACTTTCTACTAATTTTGTCTTCTACAAGATAGTTTCTACAGATTTGCAAACTGATTGCTAAAAAGCATAGGAATGTTTCCAAACCTCTTTTGCCCCTCTGACGAAGTCTATCCATTTTATTTCACCATGATTTGAGAAAAGGATGTGTAAATCTTCTCTACAGGTCTGATCATCTAAATCACCTGAAAATTTCAGCAAGCATCCAATCTTTTCTTCTAGAGATTTCTATAAAAATATACAAAGCGATCAAAAAGTTTCTTAAAAGCAACAACAGACCAGAAATGACTCACACATTACACCTATATAAGAAAAAGACTAGAAACAAAAATACTATTTTAAAGTAGTTTCACAGTGTGAAACTACTTTGTCATCGTTTATTCTACAATGGCTTTCAATTTTAACTTACTTAATCTCTTATACAACTGGTATTTAATTAGTTATAAACTATGTAAGTCTGATTATTAAACTACCTTGGAAAATAATTCTAGGGAGTATTATTTATCATACTTAAAAAAATTTTTTTAGTCATTATTTTCCCCAAATAAAAATTATTTGTAAATTTCTAAATGGAAATACACAATATCTTATAAAGTCAAAATTAAAAGTCACATTAGTATTAATCTATGATTAGAATCTTTAGAAGTTATAGAACATTTTCTCAAAAATAAGTTCTAGGCATAAATGAACTTTTTCTGAATGTTTCAAAATATAATTTCGTGTATTTTATTTTTTATTTTTAGACAGGGTCTCACTCTGTCACCCAGGCTGTAGTGCAGTGGTGTGATCTTGGCTCACTGCAACCTCTGCCTCCTGGGTTCAAGCAACTCTTTGTGACTCAGCCTGCTGAGTAGCTGGGAATACAGGCATGCACCACCACGCCTGGCTAATTTTTGTATTTTTAGTAGAGACGGGGTTTCACCATATTGGCCAGGCTGGTCTCAAACCCCTCACCTCAAATGATCTGCCCACCTTGGCCTTCCAAAGTGCTGGGATTATAGGAGTGAATCACTGTGCCCAGCCTTCTCCTTATTTTAAGACATATTTCTTATCCTTAGCGTTCTCTTTTCCCTCAATATAATACCTGATATATTACTTTAGTGAAATGACAAGTATAGATAGCTTTGCTTACATATTTTTTTTAAAAAGTCCTCAGACTTAAAACCTATTCATTTAACTTTGAATTGCAGATGTACTAGCTACCAGTAATATATACTTACCATTTCAGCATCTTCTTCTAACTTTTGTTTTGCTTCTTGCTCTCTACAAATAAACATATTGTAATTATAACATACTTCCACTTACTATATAAGAAAACAAAGTCCTAATAAAGTTAACCACTCATGATCACTAAACTATTTAACCAAAGCCAGAAGTCCTTTAGTTTTTTGATCATTCAATGCTAGACTGCAATGCAATTTCGCCCCCAGATTGTCAAGGCAGCTTAAGATCTCAATGTTTCACTAATAAAGAGAAAGGCCTATTGCCACTGTTTCAGAGCTCCCCAACTGTACTTCTGTCAAAGCTTTAAGGAATTCAAATTATGTCACTATTAGTTCAACGTACTTACTGTTTAGCCCTTAATTTTGCTTCCACTTTATTTTGTTTCCTTTCTTCATTTTTTTTGGCAAAGTAATCATCCCTAAAGAACACACAGTACAGAGGCTAAGTTGATGAGAACAAAGTTAGGCCTACAGGATATTTTGAGTGACTTAAGACACGGCACAGCAATGAATGTTGTACACATTTACTAGCAACATAATCATCAACTAAAAATTGAAAATATGCCAAGGAAGTTACTCATGTTTTTTTTAAATAACAGCCTTACTAAGGAAAAGAAATCCATGTGCCACAAAATTCACTCTTTTAAAGTGTACCTCGAATTTTTAGTATATTCAGAGTTGTACAACCATCACTACTAATTTCAGAACATTTTCATGACCCCAAAAAGAAACCCCCTGCCCATTAGCAATCTCATGTTGATTTTCATTTATCATTCACGTGTGGGGGGAAAAGTGTATCAGAAGTCTTGCAAATAATATTTCAGTTCTCTATGGTGTTAATTTCACAAAATGAGAAAATTCTAAAATCCCCAAGACCCAAGAATAACAGCAATGATGAAAATCATGTTAAATAATGTTTGAGGATTTAACACTGATATGATCCATCACAGTGCATCTCTTAAGTCAATCAGGTTTTGTATATACCATTTAGAAGACTATACACAGTCTTCTAAAGTAAGGAACTATGGCTCTACAACTAGTTTTATCATGAAAATGCTCTGGTTCATCCCTATTTTCAGACACTTAAAACACCCACACATACATACAAACAATGTGATCCAAATCTCCAATAATCCTTTCTACTGTTAAAAAAAAAATAGACAAATATAGGCTATGAAAAATTAAGATGAAAACTGCATTGACATATTTTCCAAACACACAAAAGCCCAAATTTTAATACCCAGCCTGATTAAAAGTTTTAGATGCAAAATCAGTACTAAAATATAACCTCCTTTAATAATGGCTAACAGTGGCTGGGTGCAGTGGCTCATACCTGTAATCCCAACACTTTGAGAAGCAAAGGCGGGTAGATCACCTGAGGTCAGGAGTTCAAGACCTGCCTGGCCAACATGGTGAAATCCCATCTCTACTAAAAATACAAAAATTAGCTGGGCGTGGTGGCAACCACCTGTAATCCCAGCTACTCAGGAGGCTGAGGCAGGAGAATCACTTGAACCTGGGAGGCAGAGGCTGCAGTGAGCCAAGATTGCACCATTGCACTCCAGCCTGAGCAGTAACAGTGAAATTCTGTCTCAAAAAAAAAAAAAAAATTGCTAACAGTGAAAAGGTACTAATGAACACTTTTCTTATAGTCCCAAAAGACTATAGTTCTCACTGAGCAAATATCAAGCATTTCTCAAAGGACATCTAAAGATACCAAAAATATTGGCCTTAGAGGGGATGCTACTTCCACGCTCCTTACCCTAGTGTGTCAATTCCACTAACTAAAAGGCCAGGAGAAACATCAGCAAAAAGACTTACTTGAAAAGTATTAGCAGGTCTGTGTCTTTGTACTTCTGGCCAGGGGTCTCTACAAACTTCTTAGCAGATCCAATACTATCAAACACAACAAAAATTGATCCCTATAAAAAGGAAGGAAAATATTAAGTTATGTCCCATATATTTTAGAACTAGAAAATGTCTGTATCATCATACCTTAAATGCTTTATGCAGTGTTCTTCTCATCTGAATATTTAGTACTTGACCTTTATCTTCTAACCATTCTTTTATGTCATCAAGAGTTGCATCAGTTGGGAAGCCTTTCTGTGAAGAGTGGGAAGAATTGTACAAATAAAAAATAATGACTTTTCAGATAAATAACTGGAGATAATTTGATTCACTTTATCTTGAAATGAAGCCAGGATATACCTATCTATCTCTATTTCTCTCTTTAATAATCACTTAAAAGCTTGTTTAGTAGCCACTATTCTCCAGTGCAATAAAAGTGACTCACCTGGTATTTGCTTCAAAATAATTCAGTTGAGACAGAAATAAAACAAGATGATTTAATAAAACAAGTTCTGTTAAGAACTACTAAAGCTGGGTGATGGTACATTATTCAACCTATTTTTATATATCTGAAATTTTCCATAATAAACTATTTAAAAATATGCTAAAGAAAACTGCAATCAAGTTTAGCAGCTGATAAGAACAGCTAATCTGCGATAAGTGCCTAGAATATGCCAAAGATTTCATCCAATGGTTTTTTTGTTTTTTTTTTTTTCATTTAATTCTCACAATAGTTCTACAAGGTAGAAAATATACATGTTTATGAAGATAAAACTTAGAACCAAGCATGGTGGCTCACACCTATAATCCCAGCACTTTGGGAGGTCAAGGTGAGTGGATCACTTGAGCCCAGGAGTTCGACACCAGCCTGGGCAATACAGGGAGACCTGTCTCTACAAAGAATTTTTAGCCAGGTATGGCTAAATTTTTAGTACAGTCACATACGCCTATAGTCCCAGCTACTCAGGAGACTAAGGTGGGAAGATCACTTAAGCCCAGGAGGTCAACGCTGCACTGAGCCATGATCACACCACTGCACTCCAACATAAGCAACAGGATGAGACTCTCTCAAAAACAAAACAAAACAAAAAAACTTAGGTTAAGAATATTACAAAAGAATACACAGTAATTAGTGAGGCTGTGATTCCTGATCCCTTACTCCTCCCTACTCTGCTCTACTTTCTAAATAAATGTAAGATATTTAAATGCATTAAAGGCCCACTTACAATATAAACAGATCTGTTTTTTACATCATTTTTATACTCATCAGTCACTTCAGGTAGCGGTTTGCTTGGAGACCTTCTGATTTTAGTTTTATCTTCACTAATTTCCATGAGTTCTGCCTTGGATTTGCTCAGTGCTTCCACAATTACATTAAAGTCTGTTGTTAGACGGTTCAACCTGAAGTGTACATATAAAAAGGTAAGACTCAGCAGTAGCATTCACTGTAAACAGAAAACCGAAAGATTACTTTTAAAAGCTTGTCACCTGTTGAATTTTATCATTATCTCCAAAGGTACCCAGCCTTCATCCAGCTTTATCTGTTCCTTTAAAAACTTGTCCCGTGGCAAATTGAAGTCTCCAAAATAATACTGTGAGATAATTACAATGTATTTCAGAACACTGTATTATATGGACTCCAATCCTGACATTTCTTATTACTTTCCAGTACCAAGTTCTGTTATTTAAAAATACATGTCACAAGTTACAAAAGGCAATAAACATCTTCCCCAAATATATGACATAAAATGTTTACAATACAAATTAAAATACGATATAAGATGTTTACAATACAAATTAACAAAGATAAAACTAAAATGTCAATTACTACAACAGTGTAACAGATGTGTTAATAGACTAGAAAACCTTAAAACAAGGAAGAATATATTTAAAGATTATAGGAAAAGCCTCTTGCAAATTACTGTGGAAAGACTAGATGGTTAAAAGAACTGGAATAAACTGGTTAATCACTTTTTTTTTTTTGAGACGGAGTCTCACTCTGTCACCCATGTTGGAGTGCAGTGGCATAATCTTGGCTCACTGCAACCTCCGCCTCCCAGGTTCAAGCAGTTCTCCTGTCTCAGCCTCCCAAGTAGCTGGGATTACAGGCATGCAGCACTACACTCAGCTAATTTTTGTACTTTTACCAGAAACAAGGTTTCACCGTGTTGGCCTTGAACTGATCTGAAGTGATCTGTCTGCCTCGGCCTCCCAAAGTGCTGGGGTTGCAGTCGTGAGCCATTGCACCTGGCCTTCTAATTTTTATAAATTAAAAATAAGGGCCAGGGGCCAGGCATGGTGGCTCACACCTATTGCTGAATCACGAGGTCAAGAGATGGAGACCATCCTGGCCAACATGGTGAAACCCCATCTCTACTAAAATTACAAAAATTAGCTGGGCGTGGTGGTGCACGCTTGTAGTCCCAGCTACTGGGGAGGCTGAGGCAGGAGAGTCGCCTGAACCCAGGAAGAGGAAGTTGCAGTGAGCTAAGATCGCACCACTGCACTCTAGCCTGGGCGACAGAGCGAGACTCCATCTCAAAAAAATAAAAATAAGAACCAGGGTGGTGGTTCATGCCTAATCTCAGCACTTTAGGAGGCTGAGGTGGGCAGATCACTTGAGCTTAGGAGTTCAAGACCAGCCCAAACAACATGGCGAGACCCCAGCTCTACAAAGAAAAAAAAAGACCAGGCATGATGGTACATGCCTGTAGTCCCAGCTCAGGAAGCTGAAATGGGAAGATCACTTGAGCCTGGCAGGTTGAAGCTCCAGTGAGGCATAATTGCATCACTGTACTCCAGAGCCTGGGCAACAAAGTGAGATGCTTCCTCAAAAAAAGTTAAAAGTAAATGTTTATTGAATTTAAGCACAGAAGCACTCTCAATGTACAAGCAAAAGAAAAACCCAATTATGACTATTTGGAATGCCAGAAGCAACAGAAAAAGTAAAAGACAAACAAATGTGTCAAGAATTCTTACAAACAAAGAAGGAGGGTAAAAAGCAAACACTCAAATAGAAAATAGGTAAAGGATATTTTATTGGCCTGGCACAGTGGCTCTCACATGTATTCTCAGCACTTTGGGAGGCTGAGCTGGGTCAATTTCTTGAGGCCACGAGTTTGAGAACAGACTGGCCAATGTGGTGAAACCCTGTATCTACTAAAAATACAAAATTCAGCCGCACATGGTGGTGCACACCTGTAATCCCAACTATGCGTGTGGCTGAGGCATGAGACTAGCTTGAACCCGGGAGGTGGAGGTTGCAGTGAGCTGAGATCACTGCCACTGCACTCTAGCCTGAGCTCAGAGCAATACTCCATCTTGAAAAAAAAAGGACACTTTATTTTTCAGACATAGGGTCTGTCTTTGTTGCCCAAGCTGGAGTGCAGTGGTGCAATCATGGCTTAGTGCAGCCTGAAACTCCCAGGCTCAACTGATTTCCACCTCAGCCTTCCAAGTAGCTAGGATGACAGGCACATGCCACCATGCCCAGCTAACGATGTTTTTTTTATTATTAAAAATAGGCCAGGAGCAGTGACTCACGCCTATAATCCCAGCACTCTGGGAGGCCGAAGCAGGTGGATCACTTAAGGTCAGGAGTTCGAAACCAGCCTGGCCAACATGGTGAGACCCTGTCTCCACTAAAAATGCAAAAATTAGCCAAGCATGGTGGTGTGCACCTGTAATCCCAGCCACTTGGGAGGCTGAGGCAGGAGAATCACATGAACCTGGGAGGTGGAAGTTGCAGAGAGCCAAGATCGCACCACTGCACTCTGCATTCCAGCCTGGGAGATGAGTAAGACTCTGTCTCAAAAGAGAAAAAAAAAGTATAAGAAATGTACTGTAAACTAAAAAAAACCCAACCTCATTTCATTATTAATCAAAGAAATACAATTTAAAGCACTGAGACAGCATTTTTCACTTAACAAACTGGCTAAGATTAGGAAAAAAATGAAGAATACCTAGTATTGACTTGAACACAGAGAACTAGACATGCAGGTAGGTGTAAATTGACAATTATCAGGTTTTTTTTTTTAATGTGCATAATCCTGGAGCCAGCATAGCTCCAACAATTCTACCTTGAAGAAATCAATAAACATCTTTACTAAGATATATATATATATATATATATATATATATATATTTGTCAAAGAACGATTAGAGCTAAAAAAATAAATAAATCCTACATATTAAAGAGGAGAAAGAATAAATTATTGATGACACAAAACTTCTCCACAAAAATGTATCCTATGTTTAGTGGGGGAAAGGGAAGGAAATAAAATCGTTAGAAATATACCACTCTGGTGGGGGACGTTTGTAAAGGTGAAGGCACTATGCTAGTGTGGAGGCAAGGGGATATATGGAAAATCTCTGTACCTTCCATTCAATTTTGCTGTGAACCTAAAACTGTTGTAAAATATAAGGGCCACTAAAAAAATTAGCATGAGCATGAAGCAAATGTCAAAAGCTTTCAACCTTGATTACCTCAGAAAAGTAGGATTTGAGAGTTGGCAGGCTGTGGGAGAGATATAACCTTTTGTTCTAAGTATTAAACACAGAATGAGTAACTTCTAATTTTTCTCCCCACAATCATAAAGAAATTAATACCAAGAAAAGGAACACAGGACATGTTAAATGCAGAGAGGTGTAGCTTAAAAAAAATCAGTTTTGAGAACTGCAGAAAAACCCCACACCAAACAATATGATCTGAGGGGTTCCTTAGCAAGAACATAAGTTTAAAGATAATTTCCCATGAAACCATTATTGATACTGTAAAGGTTTTTTTCTTTTTAAATTTAATAGAGTTTAATTGGACAAAAAATGATTTACAAATCAGGCAGCCTCCCCAGCCAGAGTATGCTCGAAAAGGCTCTCAGGTTTCTTTCCATCACCCCTCCACTCCCCAAAGAGTGTCTCACTCTGTCATCCAGGCTGGAGTGCAGTGGTATGATCACCTCTACCTTCTGGGCTCCACCAATCCTCCCACGTTGGCTTCCCAAGTGGCTGGGACTACAGGTAAACCACTAAAAGACTCAGCTAATTTTTAAAAATTTTTTGGAGAGATGGGGTCTCATTATGTTACCAAGGCTGGTCTCTAACTCCTGGACTCAAGCCATCTTCCTGCCTCAGTACTGCAAAGGTACAGAAGATCACTTGAGGTATTATGTTAACATAAACCTAATACCTAAATGTGAAAACAGATACTTTATTAAAGTTACTGGCTGGGCACAATGGCTCACCCTTGTAATCCCAGCACTTTGGTAGACCGAGGCAGGCAGATCACCTGGGGTCTGGAGTTCAATACCAAGCCTGGCCAACACGGTGAAACCCCATCTGTACTAAAAATACAAAATTAGCCGAGTGTGGTGGTATGCTCCTGTAGTCCTAGCTACTCAGGAGGCTGAAGGCAGAAGAATTGTTTGAACGTAGGAGGTGGAGGCTGCAGTAAGCCAAACTTGCTGTAGTGAGCCAAGATAGTGCCACTGCACTCCAGCCTGGCCAACAGAGTGAGACTCTGCCTCAAAAAAAAAAAAAAAAAAAAATACTATATTAAAGTTGCAATCGCTGAGAACTGCTTGGGCAGAGAAAAACTACTAGAATGATCAAAAATATAGTGTTATTTCACAAGGAAGGTATTTTACCAAGAATTTTTATGTTATTTATGTGTCAGGCATTCTTCTAAGTGCTTAACATTTTATTCACTAATATAATACTCCGAACTACCTTATGAGGAACTACTCTCATTTTATATGACACTATGAAGCTAAAATTTTATATAAGACTATGAAACTGAAAGTTTAAAAAGATAACACTAGCTTATAGTGTTACCTTTTGAAATGTTTGTACATCTTGAGTTTCATAACCTGGCTCCACCAATATAAAACTGTACATTAATTTATATGTTCATCTAAGAATCAAAGATGAACCAAATGTTGAATATGTCCATATACTGAAATTAAATGTTCTTTCTCTATTTGTGTTGAGGTCTTCCATTTTCTTTCAAGGAACTTGTTTTTGCAGTTTATAGCACAGGAATCATACCTCAATTTGATGACAGATTTTGGCCTCCAGAGCAGCCATCTTTTCATTATCACCATTTTCAGCCATTGTGGCTATCTGTAAAATTTACCAAATTAGCATAAAGTTTTTTTCATATAAAACTCAAAACTAGAAAGAGAATGTTTACAAACTATTAATATCCCATTGTTTTCTTTAAAAAAATCAAGAATTTCTCATTTCACAGGTTCAGTTTCTTTACTCAATTCTCAAATATGTCAACAAAGCAACACTTTGGAGTGATGACAAAAATCTAAAAACTATGGAAAAACCTGCCTCTCTTTCAGTAAATCACTACCTCATCTTCTGTAACAAGAAATTCTTTATCTTCATTTAGCTGGTCAAGCAAGCTTTAAGGGAAAAAAAAAAACTCCAATCACTGACCAAACACTTCCAGCTTCAACAGGTATTATCTTTCAGTATATCACTGTACATTTATTTGGTCTCGGTTCTTTTTTTTTTTCTTTTTTTAGACAAGAGTTTTGCTTGCTCTTGTTGCCCAAGCTGGAGTGCAATGGCATGATCTCAGCTCACTGCAACCTCCCCCTCCCGCGTTCACGCGATTCTCCTGCCTCAGGCTCGCACCACCAAGCCCGGCTAATTTTATATTTTTAGTAGAGACGTGGGTTTCTCGATGTTAGTCAGGCTGGTCTCGAACTCCCCACCTCAGGTGATCCACCCGCCTCGGCCTAAGTGCTGGTATTACAGGCATGAGCCACCGAGCCCGGCATGATTTTTCTATTTTTAGTAGAAAGGGGTTTCACCATGTTGTTCAGGCTGGTCTTGAACGCCTGACCTCAGGTGATCCACCCACCTCGGCCTCCCAAAGTGCTGAGATTACAGGCGTGAGGCACCAAGCCTCGCCTCATTTATTTTAAAATGTAGTCACAGCTAACTTACCCAAATCTTGTTATCGGCAAGTTAGGTATCATAATTTTAAGGTGAAAAAAATCCAAACACTCCAGTTCCTTAGATACTCTATGCTAAGGAACATACGAAAACAAAAACTGGAGAATGTGGTCACACTAACACGATATTAAACTGGGGAGTATGCTTACTAATTCACTAATACATTGGATGGCCAGTTTCCTGTTTCGCATTCCTGACGTGAGCACTGCAAGGAAAAAAAGGAGGCTATGATACTGGTTTGCTAGAAATTATAAACCAAGTCTTCTAATTACAAAGTGCTTGCCTCCAGGACTCTACTAAGCCACCCAGTCATCCCTATTGTACAAAAGTTATGTGAACAAACCATCAAGAATATTGCCATTAATTGACTCTAGTTATGAACTGATATAGATACACTTCTTGGAAGCATCACCTGACACAATGCAATTGCATTCACTACCCTGGATGCACATAGGAAGCACTTGCATCGGGGTACTGCGTGATGCACATCTACCTAGAGAATTTACTCAATGTTACGCATTGTCTTGTCTATCACAATCTATACTCCTAAGTTACTACCGTGATCTAGGGCCCCTTATAGAGCAAACCATGAGGTAAAAAAACTAGTCCCTGCAAAACCTATTTGGCCTACCTAATTTTGGGACTGCGTTTCATCGGATACTTTTCCAGAATGTACGACTGGAAGTGAAATATTACCCACGTTTTCCAGTTTCACACCGAAACCTGATGTGAGGATGAAGGCCCTAACAGACCAAAAGAGTGACGCTGGGGTGTATCTGCGGCCCTAAGTTCTTTGGCCTCAAGTCAGTCCACAGGCTCCACAGACATTTCCCCGTGCCCACCTTTCCAGAAACTTACAGAGATGGCCACAGGCCTTCGGTGAGACTAGAACGCGGTGGAAGTAAAAAACCGAAAGGACGCAATAGGGATGGGGCAGCCACAGTCCCGCCTCAAAGCAACGGCTGAATTGCCTGGGCACCAGCCGCGTGCCGGCAACTCCAGGCTCCCGCATTCCTCGCGGGGGCAGCCTCGCCGCCGACGCCGGCGCCGGTGCCTCAGGCTGCGGCCCACGCGGCTCTCGGCCTGAACGTGAGGAAAGCGAGAGGCTGAAGAACGCCTAGAGAGGCAGTAAGGAACGGAAACGCGCCGTCGGGCACCAGCAAAGCGGGCCCTTTTGTAGCTTCTCATTAGCCACGGAGAGTTTCTCACCTTTAAGGTTCTGGTCCCACACAGCCGCGCCACAGGCTCACAACCAGCAACAGCAACAACTCGACTTCTTCCCAGCGTAGCCGGCCGGCCTAAAGCACTCAAAGAAGATGGGGGCCGTCCCGGCAGTCCTTGCGGCCTGGGTGGGCGGGGCCACGGACGAGATGGAGCGGTCCCTGTGCTCTGAGCATGCGCGGCTGCCGCGGGCTCCCAGTGACCCTGAAGTCCCGCCCTTAATCCTAGCAGATTGGGTTAAAAAGTACCGCAGGCTGTAGGGGGATGGCTGCTAGTTTGTGTTAATATAATACATTTATTTTTAAGTATTTCTGGACGGCATCTGTACCCCAGACCTTCCTTTGGCTCTCCATTCATGTGAAGTGGTTTGGCTTTTTTTTTTTTTCAGATTGTTTTCCAAAAAATCGTGTTGTAGTACTTCTCAAAAAAAAAAACGTGAAATTTTTTAAAAAGTCAAAGATCCATGGAATTTGGAGTTCAGAAAACAATATAGTACAGCGTGTAAAAACTGGGTGTCTGCAGTCAGAGTCCCTGCTTCAAATAATGGTCCTCCTGCTGTCAAACTGTGATCTTGGACAAGTTGTTCAACTTCTCTGTTCTCGGGTATAAAATAGGGTCAATAATAAATACCACCTCGTTCATACAGTTGCTGTGAGCATTCAACTTGATGCAATATTGTCAACCTAAAGGGAAAAACTGAGGCAAAATTAATGTAAGTAGAGAGTTTATTTGAGCCAAGTTTGAGGACTGCCACATGAAAGCATAGATTCAAATTGCCCTGAATATATGCTCTAATTAGCAGCACTTACAAGTAGGTTTTTAAAGCAGAAAGAAGAGGCAGTTCCTAAGTTGTTTACCAGTAATGTACATTAAAATAACATAAGCTATTGATTGGCTATACATTGTTCTTTGTATCACAAATTCCAAGAACATCAAAATGGATGAAGCAGGTAGTAAGGAGCAATGCGACTTTAAACAATTGCCCCCCAAGAGTGGTGATTGATACAGTTTGGCTCTGTCTCCCCACAAAGATCTCATCTCGAATTGTAATCCCCATAATCCCCACATATGGAGGGAGGAACCACACACGGTGGGAGGTGACTGGATCATGAGGATGGTTGCCTCCATGCTGTTCTGGTGGTTTTATAAGGCAGTTTCCCCTGCTCTTGCTTGCTCCCTCGCACCTGCCACCACATAAGACATGCCTCTTCCCCTTCCACCATGATTGTAAGTTTCCTGATGTCTCCCCAGACATGTGCAACTGTGAGTCAATTAAACCTCTTTTCTTTATAAATTACCCAGTCTTGGGTATGTCTCTATAGCAATGTTAGAACCGAGTAATACAGGGATGTAGGGACATGACTGAAGTCCCAAACTCATATCTCTCTGGGCCTGATAAATGTTGCATACCCCACATAGTTCAGACTCCTCTGGGCTCTTTTTCTTAAGGCCAATAAGAAAAAACATATTTAACAGCGTTGTGCTCAGGTAGTTTAAATTTAAATTAGATTATCTTTTCTCTCAAGGAATATTTATCTAGTCTCTATTTTGTGCCAAACACAATTAAAACCTTAATTCTTGTTTTGATCAAGTCAGTGAGAATGTAAGTACTTAACAGAATAAATGATATGAGTGTCAGAGTACTCTCATTTATCCATTCAGCAAACTGTTTATTACATGCTGGTTAATGCCCTGGTATGGAGGCTTAACCCTGGGAATAGAAAGAGCCAGGCTCTGCTTAGAGACAGAGATGCCTAAACAAATATAACTGCTTCTTTATGCCCCACAACACCTGGGCAGAACTGCAGGTACAGCCTATTATCAGAAATCACACCAGCTAAAAAACATTTATTTCATGTTTCCATCAGCTCCCTGGTCCTTTGCTCTTTCTTGTCTATTTTTTTTTTTTTTTTTTTTTTTGAGATGGAGTCTCCCTCTGTCACCCAGGCTAAACTCTAGTGGCACAACTTCGGCTCACTGCAACCTCTACTTCCCTGGTCCAAGCGATTCTTCTGCCTCAGCCTCCCGAGTAGGTGGATCTACAGGCACGTGCCACCACACCTGGCTAATTTTGTATATTTTCAGTAGAGACGGGTTTTCACCATGTTAGCCAGGATGGTCTCAATCTCCTGACCTTGTGATCCACCTGCCTCAGCCTCCCAAAGTGCTGGGATTACAGGTGTGAGCCACCATGCCCGGCCTTCCAGGTCATTCTTAAATAGAATGAGTTTAATTATCTTACCTACTTTCCTGTTTTCTCAGCTAGCTAGTTGTGGATGTGGTAATGAGCAAAACTGGACCAAGCAAATGAAGGCAACACCATATGTGTGGCAAAGCAGCAAGATAGAAGGAAGCCAAGTCCCAACATCCTGTAGTGCCATACCAACCCCAATGGCTTCATAGAATGGACTTATCATTCTAACCTGGACTTTAAATGAGAGGAAAAAGAAATCTGGCCGGGCGCAGTGGCTCACGCCTGTAATCCTAGCACTTTGGGAGGCCGAGGTGGGTGGATCACCTGGAGTTCAAGACCAGCCTGGCCATCATGGTGAAACCCCATCTTAAAAAAAAAAAAAAGAAATCCATGAAAAAGCATTCAAGGCAGAAGATGACAATATTTTAGACTTTTGGTCAGGGTCAAGTGACAGAATTCATCACTAAGGGGCAGAAAAGTCAACTAAATCAAAATCCAGGCCAAGAGTATCACTCTGAAGGCTACTAGGCTTCCTAAGTTTTTCTGTGTGTGTGTGTGCATGCAAGAAGAATATCAGAGTGCCTAAAAGCCAGAAATCTAGGGTGTCCCTGAATTTTGGGAATGTGTTATAGGACTATTTTTGTGTTTTCTTGCTAATAGATGTTTGAATGTGAATCTTGTCTAAAAAAAAACTGCTTTCATTGTAGTAAGTCATCTGAAAGTGAGGTTGTTAAGGAGAGACCTAGAACCCACCCCATGTCTAACAATGGTAGCCTCCACTAGCCCATAAGTTATCTAATAATTGTGAACAGCAAAATTTATTAGGGTCAATTTGCTACATTTGGCAAGTGAATGAGGTCAGCATGCATAAAATCATAAGTAGATCTTCTATATTAGACAATACATGGAAGTTGATAAAATGGCACAGATTCTTTAACAAGAGTTCATATAAAATAAAATGGTTGTGACAGATAAAGAGAAAAGAAGGGTCTTTGGGGGCTAAACATTTAAAAATTGAATTATAACACACATACCATAATGTGCATGAATTTTAAGTGCTCAATGAAGTTTCACAAGTGAACACTACCTTGTAATTACCACCCAGATTGAGATATAGAACATTTCAGCACTCTGGAAAGTAACTTGGTGCTCTTCCCCCAGTCAATACCCTCCTTAAAAGTAACTACCATTGATTAGCTTTTCCTGTTCTAGATCACGTAGTATGTATATATCTGAGTCTTAGTCAGTTTGGACAGCTATAACAAAATATCATAGATTGTGTGTCTTCAACAACAGAAATTTATTGCTCACAGTTTTGGAGGCTGAGAAGTCCAAGATCAAGGTGCTGTTAGATCTGGTGTCTTATGATGGCCTGCTTCCTGGTTTACAGATGGCCATCTTCTTCATGTATCCTTACATGGTGAAAAGCAGAAAGGAAGCAAACTCTCCCGTCTCTTCTTACAAGGCATTAATCCCATTCATGAGAGCTCTACCATCATGACCTTATTACCTCCCAAAGGCCCCACTTCCTAATACCATCCCACTGGAGGTTAGGATGTCAACGTATGAATTTTGGGGAACTACAACAGTCCACAACACGTGGTATATGCAAATACCACAATTGATTTATCCATTCTTCTGTTTATTTTTCTTTTCTTTTCTTTTCCTTTTTTTTTTTTTTTTTTTTTGACACAGGGTCTTGGCAGTGGCGTGATCTTGGCTCACTGCAACTTCTGCCCCTCTAGGTTTGAGTGATTCTTGTGCCTCAGCTTCCCGAGGAGGGATGCCTGCCACCACGCTCGGCTAATTTTTGTAGGTTTTGTTTTGTTTTGTTTTGTTTGAGATGGAGTTTCACTCTTGTTGCCCAGGTTGGAGTGCAATGGCACAATCTCAGCTCTCCATACCCTCTGCCTCCTGGGTTCAAGTGATTCTCTGCCTCAGCCTCCTGAGTAGTTGGGATTGCAGGCACGTGGCACCATGCCTAGCTAAATTTTTGTATTTTTAGTAGAGACGGGGTTTCACCATTTTGGTCAGGCTGGTTTTGGTCTCGAACTCCTGACCTCATGATCCGCCTGCTTCGGCCTCCCAAAGTGCTGGGATTACAGGTGTGAGCCACCACATCAAGCCAGCTATTTTTGTACTTTTTAAAGTAGAGACAAGGTATTGCCACGTTGGCCAGGCTGGTTTCAAACTTCTGACCTCAAGTGATCCACCCACCTCAGCCTCCCAAAGTGCTGAGATGACAGGCGTGAGCCAGTACACCTGGCCCATTCTTCTGTTTCTGACCATTCGGTTGTTTCTAGTTTTTTGCTGTTATGAATAAAGCTACTCTGAACATTCTTCTTTTTTTTTGTGAGACAGAGTCTCACTCTGTCACCCAGGCTGGAGTGCCGTGGTGTGATTGTGGTTCACTGCAACCTCCGCCTCCCATGTTCACACGATTCTTCAGCCTCAGCTTCCCAAGCAGCTGGGGCTAGGCACACACCACCATGCTAGGCTAATTTTTGTATTTTTAATAGAGACAGGGTTTCATCATATTGGTCAGCCTGGTCTTGAACTCCTGACTTTGTGATCTGCCCACCTCAACCTCCGAAAGTGCTGGGATTACAGATGTGAGCCACTGTGCCCAGTTGAACATTCTTGTACATATTTTCTGCACTCATTTCTGTTAGGTGTATGCCTAAGAATTAAATTATGGGTCACAGAGCAGGCGTGTGTTTAGCTTTAACATATATTACTAAGCAGCTTTTCAAAGTGGTCATACCATTTTTCATTCACACCAGCAATTTATTTCCTATACATCCTGGATGATGCACTGTCATGTTTTAAAACTAGATATATTTTTTTTAATTTTTATTCTTGTATATTTAGGGAGTACCAGTGTGGATTTCTTACATGCACATATTATGTAGTAGTGAAGTCTGGGTTTTTAGTGTGCCCATCACCTGAATAGTGAACATTGTACTCAATAGGTAATTTTTCAACTCTCACCCCTGCTTTCACCCTCTCCCCTTGTGTAGTTTCCAATGTCCATTATTCCACTCTAAGCCACATATAATATTAATATTAAAAGCTCATGCTTACAATAAGTAAACCACGTAGTGAAAAAAACTTCAAAATAAAGTTGGTGAACAAAAGGGCACACTTGAAAGGTTTTAGAAAGAACAATTATTTTTGTTTTGTTTCTGGTGTAGGAGGAAAAAGAAACAGACACATTAAAATTGTTCTTTCAGATGTAGGCTGCTGACAGTCAAAATAGTTAATTAACATTGGCTTCAGCCGGCTGTGGAGGCTCATGCCTGTAATCCTGGCACTTTGGGAGGCCAAGGCGGGCGGATCACCTGAGGTCAGGAGTTTGAGACCAGCCTGACCAACATAGAGAAATCTCATCTCTACTACAAATACAAAATTAGCTGGCTGTGGTGGCGCATGCCTGTAATCCCAGCTACTCGGGAGGCTGAGGCAGGGGAATCGCTTGAACCCAAGAGGCAGAGGTTGCAGTGAGCCAAGATCGAGCCATTGCACTCCAGCCTGGGCAACAAGAGCGAAACTCCATCTTAAAAAAAAGAATTGGCTTCTTTCCTCCCTAAGCCAAAGCAGTGTTTTCTTTCATTGGCTTCTGAGAAGATATTTAGTCTTCTGCCTACATGTAGAGGCAATACATAAAAGCTTTGGCCAGTGCTG
>PVKP010009270.1:0-69067 GCA_004027715.1 Plecturocebus donacophilus | reverse complement strand
CTGGCTGGGTCACTGCAAGAATGTCTTTTTTTTTTTTTAAATTAGAGATGGGGTCTCACTCTGTCACCCAGGCGGGAGTGTGGTGGTACGATCATAGTTCACTGCAACCTCTCTAGCTCCTGGGCTCAAGTGATCCTCCCACCTTAGGCCCCAGACACTGAGATGACAGGTGTGAGCCACACCCACCTATTCTTGATACTTGCATAAAGCAGTGTTCCATCACAGAAGCCCGGGAAGCTTCTCAGCGAGGGGAGTACAGGTTCTCCGGCAGGATGAGGGGGCGTGACCAAGGGAGGGAGCTAGTCCCTGCTTCCAGCAGCGAGGTTCCCTCCAGCACGTGCAAATGCACAAACCAAAGCGTGACTGTGTGCCATCTGGTTAGAGGAACCCAAGAATTCTGGAAGCATCAGAGTCCCTGATGCTGACTCGGGGATCATGTTTATAAGCAAACTTGTTTCCTGCACCCTCCTGTTTTCCATTTAACTTTCTTTCAGCAGATGAAAATCAGACCTTGCATGCCACAGCAACCAGACACTGGCCTGCAGCCTTAGGATGCCAGATGAAAGGGGACCCCCAGGACAGGGGGGCAGCATGCAAGCTTGTCTAGACCTGCTCTTAAGGGGCCTGATAACTGCAGCAGACACCCCGACTGGGAGCAGTGATCACGAAAGAGCTGAAACTCACTTTGAGAGCAAGGAGCAGGCCCAGCTCTACACCCCCCAAAAGTTGAGGTTTCTCCAGACCTTTCTCCTTAGAAAACAACACAATGAAGGTGGGCTTGAGTTTCCCCATTAAATGCTTCTGGCACTTTCTCACAAGCCCCAGGCAGTGGCAAGCCAGTGTCCCATAGCAGGCAGGGCAGGTTCTCAGAGGCCCTGTGGACACATGGCTGAAGACACAAACATGTTCAAACCCAAGGGCTAATTACACTGTGGACATGCCAGAAGCCAGAGATGACCTGGCCCTACCCTGCCATCCCTGAGTGCAAGATGTGTGGACAGTGGTGCTGGTCACAGGATCCTTCCGGAGGCCTGGAAACGAGAACACAGACCTCACTGGAGGGGCAGGGAATGAAGGAGCAGGTGCCCATCCAAACCATCCCTGCAGCTCCAGGATGCTCATAAGCATTCCCTGTTACTCCCCTTACTCCGCCCACCTCCCAGTGGGACTCTGACTCCAGGCCTGGCTGTTTCGTGGCGGAAAACCCCGGGCACCTGGAGCTGCAGAGCTTACTCAGCCAGACCACCGAAGCAGCCCTCCACCTTAGCTGGGCCATCAGTCCGTGCCCGCTCCTGGCCTCTCCAATCCAGCCTCCACACTACCTCCAAGGAACTTCTCAAGATACACATCAGAGCTGTCCTACCCTTGGAACCTTCCAGACTCTTCCCAAGGTTCCCAGAATGACACCCAAAGCCCACGCCCCACAGGCCTATGCATCTCTCCCCACTGCCCTGTCCTGTTCTGGCCTCCACTCATTGCCCACAACCAGTGGGAATCACTTCTGGGCTTGGCCCGGGCAGCTCCCACTGCTCAGGGCACTGTCTTCCCTGACCAGGGTAGAGGGCTGTGCCTAGGATCCCCCAGACAACCTGAGGCTCCATAATTCACTAGAAGGACTCACAGAACTCGGCACAAAGTTGCCCTTGGGGCCAAGGGTAATTGCAGTGAAAGGGGACAGAGCAGAGGAAGCCAAGGAAGAAGGTGCAGGGGCTGAGGTCCCAAGAAACCAGGCACCGGCTTTCAATGTCCTGCTCCATGAAGTCACACAGGATGTGATGCACACCCCAGGGATGACTGTGACATCAAGTGTGTAGTGCTGTCTACTGGGGAAGCAGGCTAGGGGCTCCGTGCCCAGGGCTGTACTGCTCAGCACCCTCCAGCTAGCACACCGTCAAATTTCAGATACCCACAGGGAAAGGAGAAGGAAGGCCATACTATTTGCACACAGTTCAGGAGTTGGAAGCTACTCTTATCAGGGAGTGGTGACAGCCCTCCTGAAACCCAGGTTCCCAGATGCCAGCCATGGCCAAGCTTGCAAGCAGGCCTCCGAAGGACAGCAGTCTCAGGTCCGGTCTGTTAGCTCTCTTCACTCAAGGGCAAACTGGCAAACCCCCCAGTAACTGACCCACAGTTCCTTTCTCAGCACCTGCCCTAACCTCCACACCCTCTGCTCTTCCCCACCACAGGACCCGGCTCTCATTCCTTCGCAGCACTGATCAAACTGTGCAAGTATTGTGTTCATCTGTTCACTCGTTCCTGTGCTGGAACGTGGGTTCCACAAGGGAGAGACTGGGCCTGACATGTTTGCCACTGACCCTGGGTGCATGGCATCGTCCCCGGCGGATTCCCAGTAAAGACTTGGTGACTGATCCCAAGGACTCTCTAGTTGCTGCAGATGGGCACTAGCAGCATCTCTGTTCAGCCTCACTGCACCCTGATGACGTGGACTGAGCAAGAATCATTAATTCATTTTCAAGACAGAGATTTCCTGGAGGCCTTGCTGTGGGAGATAGTGGCAGAGCCACATCCCACACCCACAGCCTTCTTGCACAATCATGAAACCTGCTACCTCAGCAGGTCTGCCACCCAAACAGCCCCATATCCGTGATCACAAACGCACACAATGTAAGACACATATACAGATACCTGTTGCACAGTTAAAAGAGCCGTGTCACCCAGCAGCCTGGAAGGTGCTGGGTGGATGCAAGGAGTGAGTACAGCAGAAGCCTGATGCACAGTGTGTCACTGAGTGCCCCCTCAGGGTAAGGAAATGGCTTAGAGAGGTTAACTAACTCGCCCACAGTCGGTCAGTAAGCAAAGACAGAGAATCCAGTCCAAAGCTCTTTAAAGCCGAGGTCCTCTCCCTTCCATGGCGGGCCTCAGACACTGTGTGGTAAGGGTTAGAGGCTTTTGGCGGGAGGTGGTGGTGCCTTCTGCCTGGGAAGTGCCCCAGCACCTCAGCTGCCTGCTCATACTTCCGCACCATTTCCCTAGAAAATCTCTGCCACCGCCCGCAGTTCCTCCATGCTCATGTCCCGAGGAAGGGGTGCCCTGAGGGCCCCAGGGCTGGGAACCTGCAGTTTCAAGAACCCAGGAAATCAGGTGCGAACATTTCTCACATGTGAACACAGACGTCCTGCCCTTCTTGGGCCTACGTTCCTCAAACATCCTCTGACCAGAGGGACAGAGACTGGCGGAAAGGAGCAGAACAGCTGCAGTTCTGATATGGCCTAGAGAGGGGACAGGTGCTGGGGAGCCTGGGGGGAGCCCATCTACCATGCTCTGGGCTGCTCCCCTCCTGGAGAGGCCCGTGGGCCCTGGGACTGCCACAGGGGCGCCAGCCTTGTTTCACTCTATAAACTTTTTCCAGACTAGGAGGGCTGATTGGAAAAGCTAATGAAAGCTTTTGAAGATTATCTCGGAACTGAAGCAAGGAAGAACACAAAATGCCCTCCCACCCTGCTCCTCTACCCCTCAAAACTCCAGCCTTCATTAGGCTTTGATTTCAATCAATTGCACACCCACTAAAATTAACTTATAAGGCCAATAAATTACAACCGCATGTTTGAACGTATTATCTGCTCCAAGCCAAGAGCCAAGGACTGCAGAGCATGGGGCGAGATGTCTGGCACAGATGGGAGTAATCATATTTGGAAGAAGGCGGTGCCAGCCCTTTGGTCAGAACATCTGGTCCCAGGCAGAACCCGGGGCTGGCAGAGGCCAGGGCCAGACTTGATGTGAAAGCTCGAGCAGGGAAGGTTTCCTGTCTTCTCCAGGAACCTAAAAAATCAAAGTGCTCATCTTGGGGTTCATGGCAGCCCACTGGTCGCTCACACCAGCAAGATGTTCCTCTGACAGCTGCCGGTGCCTGACCCAAAGCAAAGTCTCCACTTTTTTTTTTTGAGACAGAGTCTCGCTCTGTTGCCCAGGTTAGAGTACAATGGCGCGATTTTGGCTCACTGTAACCTCCGCCTCCCAGCTTCAAGCAATTCTGCTTCAGCCTCCCGAGTAGCTGGGATTACAGGCACCTGACACCATATCCAGCTAACTTTTGTATTTTTGGTAAGAGACAGAGTTTTGCCATGTTGGCCAGGCTGTTCTCGACCTCCTGACCTCAGGTGATCCACCCACCTCAGCCTCCCAAAGTGCTGGAATTTCAGGCGTGAGTGACAGCACCTGGCCCTTAAGTCTCCACTTTTAAGTCTCTCCCAAGAAAGATCACTTAGGTCAAAAGACGAGGTTTTGTGACTGATGAGCTAGACTAGGCTTGGACCTAAGAAAGCAGAGTTGGCTCTGCCGAGAAAGATTGTCAAGACATCCTCTGAGCCAGCCACCCGAGTTGGCCCACTCCACTGCCTTTCCCTCTGCCTTGGCGCTCAGTTCTCGTGACATCCCCTGGATGAGCAGGGCCCATCAATGACAGGCAGAAAACCATCTCAGGGCTTGGGAGAGACTATAGACTAGATGTTGGGCACCAGATGTGTGGCCTGGCTGGGGAAGGGAAGTGATGAAAATGAAGGTGACTTGAGGGCAGATAATGCCCTCGCCCAGCCCCAGCACTCCAGCAAAACGTGCTTGTCACCTCTAAGCATCTGCGCAAACTGGCTCTTTCAATCTAAAAACAAGGCCGTTTGGCTAGTGCCATCAACAGCAGCTTGACAGTTTCTCATAGGGAAAGTACCACTATGATCCTTTTCTGTCCCTGAGGATGGCTGAGAAGGGAATCATCAGTATGGAAGGGACCTGGAAGTGAGAGTGCCACAGGGACCCAGCAGGGCCAGGGCAAGCTAGGAGCTAGTGGACTTCAGAGGGAGCTGTGAGGACACACGGCTCAGCCCCCTGGACCCCTACTCGCTTTTTGCCCACCTTGAGGAGTCACACTCCCAACTGCTAGCCCTTTCAATCCACAGGGGAGAGGGGGTGCCACATCTCCGAGGAGTTACAAGCCAGAAAGGCCTGCTGGTCAACCCTTCCCCTGGCCCCAGCTCCATTAGTCTGACATTGATTCCATGTGCTAATGATTAAATCCAACTCCCTGCAAAGTCAGAGCCTTTACAGAGCCAGGGATCAAAGCCCAAACCTGAGGACAGAATCCAACTATTTCCCTCAGGATCCAGTGAAGAAGATTTCTCTCTGGTGGCAGAGGAAGCCTCTGAAGAGACAGTAAGTCCTGCTCTCTGGGAAGGCTGGTGTGGGCTGTGGGTCGCCTGGACCATGCTCTAGAGCTCTGGACCCTCAAGGCTGTCTCTTTACTGATGTCTCCTGTCACATGTTCTTTTTTTTCAAGTTTTCCTTTTTTTTGAGAGACAAGGTCTTACTCTGTCACCCAAGCTGGTGTACGATGGTACAACCATAACTCGATGCAGCCTTGAACTCCTGGGATCAAACGATACCCCCACCTCAGCTGAGTAGCTAGGCTTATGTGTTTGTGTGCCCCTATGCCTGACTAGTGTTTATATTTTATTTTTTGTAGGCACAGAGTCTTGCTATGTTGCCCAGGCTGGTCTCAAACTTCAGTCGACAACAAACATGTCCACAGACGGCAAGTCTAGTCTTCTGCATAAGCCAGCAGGGCACTGCGAGGGCAGGAGCAGGGCAGGACAGGGCACCCAAGGCCTCTTTATTCCTTTTTGAGATGGAGTCTTGCTCTATCACCCAGGCTGGAGTGCAATGGCATGATAATTGGCTCATTGCAACCTCCCCCTCCCAGGTTCAAGCAATTCTCTGCCTCAGCCTCCCAAGTAGCTAGGATTACAGGCACCTGCCAACACAACTGGCTAATTTTTGTATTTTTAGTAGAGATGGGGTTTCAGCATCTTGGCCAGGCTGAACTTGAACTCCTGACCTCATGATCCACCTGCCTCGTCCTCCCAAAGTGCTGGGATTACAGGCCTAAGCCACCGCACCCGCCCCTCCTCACTTTTTTTAATGGTCAAATCTCTGTGTGAACAAAGTCTAGTGTGAACTTTCCAGTATAAAGAGACTTTTTAGACCATAAAACAAGCGACTCCCTGGAGGCTGGCTGCAGCACGGTCCTCATGGAGGATTCTCGCTCCAACATGGCAGGAGCCTGGCAGATCTCAGTCATTTGATGGGGTTGGTGGTCATGAGGCTGGAGCTCAAGCCAAGCGTAGTCCTAACTGCCATTCATCAGGATCCAAGAAATCAGAAGCCCTAGAATCATCAGGAATTAGACCCTATCAACACAGTCAGTTCTTCCAACCCCCAACCACCAGGGGTGCAGACCAAGCTCTAGCTTGAAGGGTATTCCCTGACAGTGGAAGCTGCACCTGTGCAGCCCTCCTGGGCACGAGGGCGAGCCCGGCCTGCTCTTACTCTCGTTTTCTCCTGGTAGGGTGGGTCTGGCTGAGGTTCCAGGCATCTCTCACCAGGCCAGGGACAGTGGCCACCACCTTCCAGGCCCCTCAGGCTCAGGGTGACCAAGCCAGCAGAAGGGAGCACTGGGTAGATGCTCCCTCTCAGAGTGACACTTGCCTGAACCCCTCTGCAAACCTGAACAAAAGACAGGTGGGAGAGCTGCGGCTTCGCTTAGGGGACAACAAATAAGTCTCTCTGTGAGAAAGCGTTTGTATGGGGAAGGGCTGAATGAAAGATGACGAGAAAGGGGTGTTCTACTACCTCTGTGACCTTGGCCAATGCCCCTTAGGAGACAAGGCCACCCAGCTGATTCTCCTCTGCTCCAAAGCCATGGGGAAAAGAGCTGGCATTTCAGGGCCTGCTGTGGTCACTGATGTGGCCACCAACAGCCTCTCAGGGCACTCTGAGAATGGGAGCTTCTGCAGATGAGCAATGTACCAAGATGTTTTTAAAAAAGGGAGACTTGTTCTCATAATTTCTAGAATTATGATATATGCAGAAGCACACACTTGGTTCATCACATGTGGTCCAGCTGGGAAAATGTTCCTCACATGTGGTCCCAGGAGAGGGAGCTCCTCAGCACACTCCTACGGTATTGGGTGACTTGAAACTAAAGCCTCTGGTGTCCCGAATGACAGCTCCAACTGCTGTTCCTTTGGTGGCCTGCGGTCCCTGTCACCCAGGAAGAGCCTGGCCCTGCTGCCCCTGCACGGGGAAGGGCCTCCTGCCTTTCCTGCAGGGTCCCTGAGCCCTTGTGCTCCCCTCTCCTCCTTCCTCCTAGGGTGCTGGGGACAGACAGCACCAGCCTGGATCCCACTACACTCTGTCACAGACCCTCAGGGTCTGGATTATCCAGTTGGACCCCCAACTGGGGGTAGAAAGCTGTCTTGTCACCCCTCTCTTAACTCCCCAGAGTCAGTTTACCTTCAGAGAGGAGTGTGTAGGCAAAGTCAAAGGCACACAGAAATACAAAGCCACCTTACAAATACACATTTCCCAGGGAAGGGAAAGACTTCGCTAGAGTCAGCGTGAAGAGTGAGACCTGAGTGAGACCTCGGCTATGGCTCCTGGCTCCTGTGGTTTTCTGGCTGTGTTAACCAGCTTGAGTACTTCTCTGAGCCTCGGCTCCATCAGCTGCCAAATAGAGTAACTCCCACTTATCCTATGTCACTGTGAGGATTCAGTGATTATTTTGAAGAGTTTTAATGATAATAGGGAAATTCTCGTAACAGGCCAACCAAGCCCTGCAGAAGCACACACCATGTATCATTACATATGTGAACGATGAGATAGGAATGGAGAACAAGGGAAGCAGAAGTCCAAGATGAAACTGGGCTCATCCCCAAGGCTGGCCCTAAATAGCGGAGTAAGGCAACACATCTCAATCACTTTATTAAGGCAGTAACAACCTGAATACTTAAGTGTCACAAAAAATCAGAACTCCCTCCCTATCTCAACATGTAGCCCAGTAATAAGCCAGAGTGCAGCCTCCTCAGAGAACAGAAGGGGTGAGGCCCGGCAACTTCTTCAGACTAGGGGATGGCATGCAGGGCAGGTTAGCTCCCCAGGCTGGGGGAAAATCCAGCAAACACTTTCAAGGAGGGAACTTTCCACTTCTACCTTCACACTTTAGCTGAAAGGCCAGGCTATATTCCTGGAGTATCCTGAGCTGGCTCCCAGGAAACTTACAAAGGTATACATTTTGCCTAATTAAAAGAGGCATGCACTTGCTGGTTGACAGATCTGTGTGCATATTAAGGGGCACCAGTCTCAGGGTCTTAAGACAGGTGAGTTTGCCCTTGCCTCGGAGACCCTGGCACAACCAGCCCCACGCCTGGCTGGCTTCCTCGATGTCAGACCTCAGTCAAGTGTCTCCTCAAGAGGCCTCATGCGGTGCTCTGCAAAACAAGTGAGCTGCTCCCTATTATCACCAGCACCGCTGACTTGTTCACTTGACTCCTGTTTGTTTTTCCTCAATGGAGCATGGTGAGGGTGAGGGCCTCATCTATCACGTATGAGGTGCATTCCTGGTACTCAGTGAGCACCCGCATCATGGGAGGCACTCAAACGTCTGCTGAGCAAACAAACTGATGTTGGACTCTGGAGCTGGATAAGGATGGTTTGATATCCCAGTTCCACCACTTACTGGCTCTGTGAACCTGGGTAAGTTACATCGCCGTTGTGATCTGTCAACTCGTTTGTAAGAGAGGGATACCCTTCTCTCATGGGTTCTTGTGAAGACCAAATGAAGCAGAGAACACCTGGAGGCCCACCTGCATGGCCACTGGTAACTGTTATCATCACCATCACTATTTTGCTATCAGTATTATCACTTTAACTGATTCTACTTGGGCATTCTTGTTTAATAGCTGGATTGACTTCTTACCAAATGGGCAGCTAAAGGAAGATAGTAAAAAACAATTAAAAGTAAACTATCATAGAGCAAAGATTCAGCTTTTCAGTATCACTGGGGAAGGAGCTATTCTACAATAGGACAAAGTTCTAGATGTAAGAACCTTTAAAGACTGAAGCCTATTTTAACCGTGAAAATCAATAATTTGTGGGAATTTTAGACAAATACAGGCTCAAATCCTAGCTTTTCATCTCCATATCCTGTGGTCTTGTGTGAGTCATTTAACCTCTTGGAACCTCGGTCTTATTTGTAAAAGGAGGAACAAAACCATCTTCCCCAGAGGTTCTTGTTAAGGAGTAAGGATAATGTATATAAAATATTTGTACATAAAAGATGCTGAAGATAAGGTTGTATTACACACTGATGCATTTTGAGGACGCTGAAATGTTCAAGGCCATTTATTCCTGTCTTCCGTAGATCTAGGCTTGTGTATTTCATTCTACTGAGCGTGATGGGTTTTCTGTTTGTGTGTCAGATATTGAGAAGTATCACTTTCCCTCCTAAATCAGCTTCTAAAAGAAATTTTTAAAAAATTTTTTGAGGGAGGATCTCACTCTGTCACCCAGGCTGAACTGCAGTGGTGCCATTACAGCCACTGCTACAGCCTCAACTTCCTGGGCTCACGTGGTCCTCCCATTTCAGTCTCCCAGGTAGCTGGGACTACACTTGTAGGCCACCACACCCAGCTAATTTTTCTTTTTTTTTTTTTCGTAGAGATGGGATTTCACCATGTGGCCCAGGCTAGTCTCAAACTCCTGGGGTCAAGCTACCTGCCTGCCTTGGCCTCCTGAAGTGCTGGGATTGTAAGTGTGAGCCACCGTACCTGCCAGAAATTCTTAATGTGTTACAGCAAGCTGCTATGAACTACACAGCCACTCCAAATACTTGCAAAGTGAAGACGTGAACCCCTCACACTAAGTAAAGCAGCACCAGCTTTTTGACACTGTTCGGATGCTTCCTTTTCTTATGTTCATTTTCTTGCCTAGATCCTAGGCCAGGGGTGGGTGAACTACAGAACGAGAGCCAAGCCCTACCCACCTCAAAGCTCAAGGGGTGAATTTTACATTTCAAAGATTAAACAGAAAACAAACCAAGCAGCAGCCACAGAGACCTTATGTGGCCTCCAACGCCTAAAATGTTTAGTATCTGGTTCTTTACAGAAAAAGTCTGCCAACTTGATTTAGTATTGCCAATTTTACAGTTTTGCTGTATTTTCAGTATAGAACTTAATTATAAATGAGATTCTGTTGATTATGGCTACTTTTCTCTGGAGCCCTTCCTTGTAAGGCTGAACAATTAAGTGACATGTTGGTGCTGCAGTGCTGGGAGGCAGGAGTAGATGGAGCAGGAACAAATCTCAACAGATCTAGCAAAACGCATTTTAAGGTAGGTGCCAAGGCCATGAACAACTCAGGATTCAGGAAGATGTCTACTGCTGTGCTCTCACAGTGTAAGGACTGTGCTGGTCCTGGCCTGGCAGCAGCTGGAGGCAAGGACCCCTGAGTTCCAGGTCAGAACTGAGCATGGTAAAAAATCCATAGGGGTCTTTGGAGATAAACAGGCCTGACTTTAATTCCTGGCTCTACCTCTTGCTGTGGACAAACACTTAAACCTTTCTGTGTCTTAATTTCTTCATCTGAGAAACGAGGACTAAACTAGCTATGTTTGTGAGGATTGGAGATGCTATGTAGAATACCTAGAACTGTTTCCTACACACAGTAGGTGCTGTACCAGTGGTACCTGCTGTTATTATGAATTATGACACAGGTCAACAACACACAGTGGAGTATGGTAAGATTCTATAACTGAGTCATCTCGTCACCGACCCAGTTACCAAACGAGTGCCCTGCATCCTGCTATGGACGGCTCAGCATTTTAGTTAGGTGATCCGGGTAACAGATTCAAGGGAGAATGCCTGGCCAGGTAACAGATTCAAGAAACAACACGGCCACTTAGGATTTACCTCTCAAAAATTACAAGAGCTAAAGTGCAGGAGGAGAAAGTGACTCACAGGTCTCGATACTGGTCAAAGGCATTGTTGGCTTCCACCTCCAGCTTTCGCAGCCGAGCTGACGGCATGGCCCCATCCTCCAAGGGAGGGTCATACTTGTTACTCCATGGTGACCTGGAGGGAAGGAAGGAAAAGGACACACCATGAATCGTTCCATGAAGACATGGCCAGTGAGCAGGGAGCCTGAGCCCCAGCAATCTGAAATCCCAGGGGCAAAGCTGCTAGCTCCAGCAAAGATTTTTCTGGGCCCTGGCAACAAACAGGGCTTTCTGGAGGTTTAAAGGGCTCTGATGCAGGTAGACTGGGGCACACACCCACGCTCCCCCTCTCACTGGCTGTGGACGCTCAGCAAATGTCCTGACTATCTGAGCCTCACTTTCCTCCTGTGCAAAATGCAGCTGCTACTTGCTCTGTGCACAGGGCTGTCATGAGACATGGAGAGACAAGCAGATCAAGGGCCCAGACCAGAGCTTGCCAGATCGTCCAGTGTTCAACAAATGCCAGTTTTTTCTTACCCCCTTTCTCAGTTTCCTTTGTGTTCACTACCTTTTTTTGTTTTTTGAGACCAAGTCTCACTCTGTCACCCATGCTGGAGTGCAGTGGCACAATCTTGGCTCACCACAACCTCCATCTCCTGGGTTCAAGTGATTCTCGTGCCTCAGCCTCCCAAGTAGCTGGAATTACAGGTGTGAGCCACCACACCTGGCTAATTTTTGTATTTTTAGCAGAGATGGAGTTTTGTCATGTTGGCCAGACTGGTCTCAAACTCCTGACCTCAGGTAATCCACCCACCTTGGCCTCCCAAAGTGCTGGGATTATAAGGCATGAGCCACTGCGCCCGGCCATGTGTTGACCATCTTATAGTTCAACAGATGTCCCTCTCTCCTCCCTGACTTGCTGGAGGCACTAAACTTCGATTCCAAAGACTTTCTTACACAGTAAGGATTAAGACAGCTGTCAGTTACAGAGGCAGGCAAGAAACACAGCTCCACAGGGAAATGCTGATTACATTAGAAAACCTGAGCAACCAGGTTCTCTATGTGAACAGAGGATAGCTTTTCCGACATCCAAGGGCTATGCACACATATAAAGACTGCTAAGTAATGAGAACCAGGCTCTTTGCAGCCCCAAAGAGTTGCTGTATTTCTTGAAATGTATTTTGCCACATCAGGAAAGCATTTAATCACACAGAGAACTGGAAAGGGGGTTATAAGAGAAAGATCTACTCATTAATTCCTGCAGGTGGGGTCCAGAGGACTGAGCGTTCAGAGAAAGTAGCAGAATTAAAAAGGTGAGAGAACAATGAAAAGACAGAGAGGACGACATGGAATTCAGAAGAAGTCCTTTACATTCTTGGGCTAAACATCTCTGTTTCCACAGAGAGACCCACACTGCCTTTCCCATACCCCCTCCTGACCACAGACCTTCCTTCATATCACTGTCATGTGGAATTCATGTTAAGGGGAAAAAAAACTATGCTCATCATATCCCAAACCCCAGTTTTAACAAATTCTGTGCACAGACATCTTTCTTCTTGGTAAGTGATGTTCTGCCAGGCACCTACATCAGTAGATCATGGAGTATGAAACCAGAATAAGCTGGGCACCCTCTTCCACCAGCCACCTGCAGGCAGCTTTCTCGGAGGCTGGTTCACAAACGGTATGTAGGGGAAGAGCTGATGTGCCTGGTGTCCCCAAAGAGTCTCCAGGCAAGCGTTACACTTCTGACCACCTCCAAGCAGAAGGAGCCTTTGGAAACCCTTCTTTCCAAGGCGACCACTTTCCGCTGCTCTCTGCAGTTTTGATAGAGACTTTGCAAGAATGGGGTGAGACACTCCCTACTGCCCCATGACTAGCAGCCAGCTCTCATGGTCACATTGGACCATTCACTGTCAGCAAGCTGGGACCCTGTAGCTAGGAAGACGGGCATGCCACCTACCTGGGTGCCTCAGTTCTCCTGAGAGGCCAAGCACAGGCTGACATGCCAGTTATTGTAGCCGGTCCCTCCTCCCACTGAAACAGGGATGCCCAACAGAACTTCCCGTGACAGTGGAGATGTTCTAGATCTGTGCTGTCCTAAACAAGTCACTAGCCATGTGTGGCTGCCTGCATACTTGAAATGGGACCAGTATGACCAAGAGACTAAATTCTTAATTTTATTTAATTGGAATCATTTAAATGTAGATAGCTCGCCCTAGAAACTCAGCTCTGAGGGGGCAAGAGCCTTTTCTGTCACCTTCCCTATGGGTTGCTCAGCACCTAGAACAGTGCCTGGCACTCAACTACATGCTCATTAAAAAAAAAAAGTTTTTAAGAATGAATGTGGCTGGGCATGGTGGCTCACACCTGTAATCCCAGGACTTTGGGAGGCTGAGGTGGGCAGATCACAAGGTCAGGAGTTTGAGATCAGCCTGGCCAACATGGTGAAACCCCATCTCTACTAAAAATATAAAAAATTAGCTGGGTGTGGTGGCGTCAGCCTGTAATCCCAGCTGCTTGGGAGGCTGAGGTAGGAGAATCGCTTGAACCCAGAAGGTGGAGGTTGCAGTGAGCCAAGATTGGGCCATTGCACTCCAGCCTGGGTGACAGAGCAAGACTCCGTCTTGGTACTGGGGGGGTGGGTGGGGAGAAAAGTTCGGGGGAATGACTTATTCTTGTCCAATCACAGTTGTAAAAAAATTTAAAAAAAGAATTAATTCTTGCACCACACTCCATAACAGAAGCAACCGATCCCTCCCTTCTGCCTGTCCCTCTCACACAAACGTTAACCCTCTTGCCCTTCTTCCCTCACCCTCGACTGCAAGAGGCCTTTAAGAGAAGAGAGCCTGTGCTGCCTGCCCTTGTCCCCAGTACGTGGCCCTGAGTCAGTGCCAAGTGGATGCGGCTGCTGGACTGAAGCCTCACAGCCCAGGAGGGGAAGAAAGGACCTGCGGGAATTCAGCTGGTGTTCCGCTCCTCCAAACCGAGAGATGGAGCAGCTTTCTGGCTTTTTTATGCTGAAGGACACCTAAGCACTAAAAAAACAAAAACACCAAATCAACAAAGGCCTCTCACCAGATCTGAGACAAAGATCCAGGAGAAATATGCTGTCGCCATGATTTATCTGTAAACAAGGCTTGGTTGTTCAGCTGGCCAGGGGAGTGGATAAGAATCTGAGGGTGTGGAGCTGAATTCCCTCCTTCCCCTGCGTGGCCCTTTGAGACTCTGCAGCACAAATTCATGCCCAGGACCATTCTCACAGTTAGATGATGGCCACTGCCTTCCTGTGGGCCAGGAAGACCTGACCCAACTGGCGTTCATTTCAAGGCACCCTGATTAGACACAAGAGCCCATCTCTCGGGAAGACTGGGGACCTGCAATTTTCAAGAAGCCTGTAACTCACATTTCTAGTGGCTCACAGATGATAGCATTTCAAGCTGTTAGTCCTGAAGCCAGGGTAATTGTAGCTGAGGGAAATATCATAACATTACCCAGAATATTCCTAGTGGAAGGGGTACTCAGAACACATTTAAGAGCTTAAATGGAGGCCATTTGAAAAAAGACAGATGGACAGGAACGCTTAGATTTCAAAAGTCAGCCCTTTCATTTCCCTCCGAGAAGGCTTTTTGTTTCAGCTAACAGGTTTCAAACGGTGCTGCTGGCAGCGGTCACACCATAAGGATCTTATTTAAGCAAACCATCAAACACAGTCAGGATGGAAACCTGTGGAGAGAATCAGAAGACCTTGAAGTTTCATGCTGAGAAGGGGAGAAAGGAAAGACATACTTTCTGCCTCCGCACCCTGGGCTCCTCTCTGAAGGCCTGAGATTCCCCCAGAGCTGGTCATGGGGCCTCAGGAATGCAGGTGGGGTCAAAAGGGTGACCTGGAAGGGTTGTAGGTACCAAGTCTCCCGCAGAGCCTGGCCTAGCCACGGACCTACACATGATCCCATCCTTCTACCAGCTCCTGCAGAACAGTCGTCTTACACAGAAAACTGGAGTTTTTAGGTGAAAATAATATAGTAATGATATTGATTAAGCCACACCAGTTCAAGGACCACCTCCTCTGGGAAGGGTTCTCTGAACTGCCTACAGGCAAGAGTACTTCTCTGCGATGATGTGGTCCCTGGCCTGTCAGACCACTCACCACCTTCACTGGACTCCCTCTAAGGGCTGGTCCACCCCACTTCGTAAGAGGCTCTCTGGCTGGGCACTGTGGCTCACATCTGTAATCCTAGCAATTTGGGAGGCCAAAGTGGGAGGATTGCTTGAACCTAGGAGTTCAAGGCCAGCCTGGACAACAAAGTGAGGCCCCCATCTCTACAAAAAAAGAAAAGTCAAAAAATTTGCTGGGGCTGGGCACAGTGGTTCATGCCTATAATCCCAACACTTTGGGAAGCAAAGGCAGGAGGATAATTTGAAGTCAGGAGTTCAAGACCAGCCTGGCCAACATGGCAAAACCCCCAAAATTAGCTGGACATGATAGCACACATCTGCAATCCCAGCTACTTGGGAGGGAGAGGCAGGAGAATCTGCTGGAACCCAGGATATAGAGGTTGCAGTGAGATAAGATTGTGCCACTGCACTCCAACCTGGGAAACAGAATCTAAGACTCTGTCTCAAAAAAAAAAAAAAAAAAAAAAAAAAAAAAATAGGCTGGGTACAGTGGCTCATGCCTGTAATCCTGGCACTTTGGGAGGCCGAAGCAGGTGGATCACAAAGTCAGGAGTTCGAGACCAGCCTGACCAACATGGTGAAACCCCGTCTCTACTAAAAATACAAAAATTAGCTTGGCATGGTGGTACATGCCTGTAATCCAAGCTACTTAGGAGGCTGAGGCAGGAGAATCACTTGAACCCAGGGGGCAAAGGTTGCAGTGAACTGAGGCCAATGCACTCCAGCCTGAGTGACAGAACAAGACTCTATCTCAAAAAAAAAAAAATAATAATAATAATAATAATTAGCAGGGCATGGTGCTGTGTACCTATGGTTTGCAGTGGGCCATGTTCGCACCACTGTTTTCCAGCCTGAGTGACAGAGCAAGATGCTCCCAGGGAGGACAGCATCTGGATGCCATGCCCGTGACCAGCAATTCCAGGTTCAGAATGAGCCCTTCAAGGATGAACTTGATCAGCCTCAGGGCTGTCTCACCATCTATATGCTGGGACATCTGCAGTCATATTCCAGGCCTACACCTGTCTCCTGGAACTCCCATGGTACATCCACAGGCCACCTGCTATCTCCACTTTGAGCTAATGGACCTCTCAAGCTTAAATTGTCCCTTTGCCAGCCCCTCCCCAAATCCTCCTCACCTCAATCAACAGTTGCTCAGGCCAGAAGCTCTCTGATCCCTCTTCACGCTCCACCTCCTCTCCTTCCATCCCTACCTACCTGCAGAGGCCACTGGCTCTACCTTTAAAACTGACCTCAAATCTCACCACTTCTCACCATTTCAACTCTATCTAGTCTCTGGTCTTAAGGAGGTCAAAATATATTCTCTACCTAATTTCCATTTGAAGCTAGGAAAGGGACATGATTATAAAACTGTTGTCTAATCTCTTAAAAGTCAGTATTAATTAAACTTTTACAATATATGACAAGGTCTGTGCCATTCAACATTTCACATGTGATACTTCCTTTATCCCCCCCAATAACCCTGTGCTAACTTTTATTACCCTCAGCCTGGCCTTCAAGACTCTGCCAGACCTGCCCTGGCCATGCCTCCACCCTCATCTCTGCCCCTACCACTCGCCTCTCACTGCCTTCTCCACCTCTAGTCTTATGCCAGCTCCATCCTAGCGAGCTCATCACGCAGGAACTCAGCATCCAGCAGGCTCTTCCTGACTTATGCATGGCTGGATCTTTTCTTTTTTCTTTTTTTTTTAATTTTTTTTTTTTTTTGAGATGGAGTTTCACTCTTGTTGCCCAGGCTGGAGTGCAATGGCATGATCTTGGCTCACTGCAACCTCCGTCTGCCAGGTTCAAGTGATTTTCCTGCCTCAGTCTCCCGAGTAGCTGGGATTTACAGGTGCCCACCACCACGCCCAGCTAATTTTGCATTTTTAGTAGAAACCGGGTTTCTTCATGTTGGTCAGGCTGGTCTCGAACTCCCGACCTCAAGTGATCTGCCCACCTCAGCCTCCCAAAGTGATGGGATTATAGGCATGAGCCACTGCACCCAGCCATGGCTGGACCTTTTCATCCTCCAGTTACCGCTTTTGGGAGAGCCTTCCCTGCCTGCCCGTCCTCTCCTTCCCTCCCACAGTCCTCCGTACTTCCTTCAGTAAGCATTCTGTGTAGTAAACAAATATTACTTCCGTTTCACAGATGAGAAAACTAAAAGGCGAGCAACAGTAAGTGTTTTGCACAGTCCCACTGACATAGGGAGCTGTGCTGTTTAAAGCCCACACTGGCTGACTCCTGATAATTTTTCCTGCATCAGCTTCCCAGAAGCCTTGCCCTCTCCCCAAAGAGAGCATTTGCGTGAAGCTTCAAGACAACTCTGGTTCTGTGGCCTGTAAATAAACCCAAAGCAGCCTGTGTTCCTCTACTGTTCTCCAAGGTAGTAACTACTGCAATTCATCAAGGAAACACTGGAGTTTAGGAATTCCCACTCTTTAAAAAATAGAGGTATAACTCTTACATGCTCTTAAAACCCAGCTCAGATGTTACCTCCTTCAGGAAGTCCTCCCAGAATTGACCATGTCCTCTTCTATGCTACCCTCCCACCCTGAAAAGGCTTTGCACTGGCTGTATGAATCACATCATATGGTTATCAGTTACTCAACGTGTCTCCTATGCTAGACCTGGTGTTGAGATATCCAAGGCAGGGACTAATGTCAACTTAGTTATTTACAGCCTTGGGTGAGGTGACGGAAAGAGAGAAGAGAGCTGTGTATCTGACAGAGCTGTGTTCATAGATCCCTTAACCACAGAGACCCTCTCTGCCTACAGGACCCCCATCATATACCCTGTACCTTACCCTTCGCAGGACTGAATGCAATTATAATAGAACAATTGTTTTCGGGAACAACATCCATCTCCCATTAGACTGGAAGATCATGAAGGCAGGGAGCCTGTTGTTCACTGCTCTATTAGACTGGAAGATCCATGAAAGCAGGGAGCCTTTTGTTCAATGCTCTATCTCCCATGCTTGTGGGTGGCACTCCTCAAATGTGTGCTGCATGACTGGAGTAACAGATCGAGGGAAGAGAAGAATGGGGAGGATAAGAGAAGAAAAGAGAGGAGGGTAAGGGACAAACGGACGGAAGGCTGGATGGGCTGCCAGCCTGTTCGAGTCCACAGTCCCTGTGCTCTGTAGCAGGCACCCACAGCAGCCTGCGCGTGGCTGCTGCGCCTGCTGTATCCCCAGGGCGTGAGCTCACCTATAGGAGTCCCCGTCTCTGTTGTAGTCACACAAAAGGTAATCCTTTCCCACCACTTTGTCTCTGGCAATTTTCAGTGGCTGGTCAACAGAAGACAGGAGATCCTCACATAGACTGGGGACCTGGCAGAGAGAAAGGACAAGGTCAAAACAGAGGTTAAAACAGCATGCCAAACTCAGGTGGCTAACAATCCTGCAGCCGTGTTACGGTCAGAACCTTTAACATCTGGCCCTGGGTTCTGAGCCAAGATCACAGGCCTGTTCTTTTCTTTTCCACGTATGTCTGACACCAACTGTGTTCCTCTATAAAGAAGCCCGTTCTTGAATTACAGTGGAGCGTGATTTCTAACACAGTCTTCCTTCCAAAAACGGGTGTGCAGCTTTAATTACCTGGTCACCAGGGTGGCCCAGTAAATTTAAGTGTGTATGTGCTTGGTATTGGTCTCTGGTGGGCAAAGTACAAGCTGAAGTCCTGAGAAGAAGGTAAACATTTCAAATACACAGGAATCTAAAGAACTCAGAGAAGAATAACTCGTCCGTGCCGGAGAACTCCCACAGGCTCCCATGCTGGGTGGAGTTTCCAATACTTTCCAGGCCCCTAGCCGAGTGTTACCAGTTGGCTTGTAGAGTCAACTCTCTCTACTGCAAAGACAGCTTCACCCTGGCTCCCACAGCACAGAGCCCCATTGGGCTCACCCCCGTCTGGCCTGCCAGGGGGCTGCCTCACTGAGAAGGATGACCTGGTGGTCGGGGGCTGGCAGGACTTACATCTGGGCCAATGCTGCAACTCTGATACAAGGCTCTGCAAGTAACCAGGCCACGGGCCTCCTCCTCCTCCCAACTCAAACATCAATTTCCACCAAAATGTCCCAGAAAGGGATGGCAGTACTTTCAGAAATGGATTCCTTCAGGCTTGAGTCACTTCCACGCTATATTTTCAATGTGCTGACTTATTTGTTTCATGGGCCTGAGTTTATGGGGGCCCCACTGTATCGTTTACCAGGCAAGTGCCTGCCAACTGCACCAATAACCCTTCCCAATGGAAAAGTTAAATTGTACGGCAAAGACACCAGCAGAGCAGCTCGGCAGAGAACCTGACCGCCATGGTGGTTCCTGTGTTCTTCCAAAAGGCCCTTACCACCACCCAAGAGACAGGGACAGGGAGGCCCACCACCACAGAGACTACCCAGCCTCCATGGGCTCCTCTGCTACCCCTCCAGGGTGCTTTAGAACTCAGCTTGGAAAGCAATATCCAGCACAACTAAAGAAAGGACTGTAACCCTGCCTCGTAACTCAGAATTTCTGGCTGTGGTAAGATGATCTGTTTCTTGCACAGGTGACAGCACTCAAAGACAGAGACATACACCACCAAGCCCTGTGTACAATGTGCTGGGCTTACAGGTGTGAGGCCCGGGCCTGGCCTGTACCTATGCTTGTTTTCAGAATTCTTTTTCCAGGTGTACCTGCCCTTTCCAAACAAACATAATAAAATGGGGGCTATTTTCCAAGTTGGTTTTGGTGATATATCATGCCCCTTACCATTTCCATGTGCCTGCCATGCACCATGAACTACGTTAGGCCCTTTACATAGAGCATATCGTTGACTTGAAAGCTCACACACATTCAGCAAAGTGGGTATGTAAAGCCCCATTTTACAGATTAAGAGTTGAGGCCCAGAGTCACTGATTTACCCAAGGACCACGCAAGAAGCAAGCAGCAGAGACAGAAAACAAAAGCAAGGCCATAGGAGTCCAAAGGCGCTACTCTTCTCACTTTAAGTTTGGTTTAATGTCCAGCGAAGAGGAAGGACAGTGCATGCCAAAGGCACACTCTGGTGGCAAACAGCCCCCTCCTAGCCCCACCCCTGCTCAGGGGTGGCCACAGAGCCCTTCACCTAGAAGGAAGTCCTGGCTGAGAAAAGGAAGGTCTGACAGCTTCCACTCAAGGCAACTGGGACCTGGAAGAGGCCCTGCTGTGCTGCCACAGCCAGTGAAGCATCCCGGGCACCTGTGCACCTGCTGCCTCGCCTAATACATCACACCTGTCCCTAAGTATCTCCATTTATAATGCTGGGGCGGGCCTTGGCTTATCTGTTGGGCCTCAACTTTTGCCTGGAACTCACTCTCTCTGGTTGGAGTCCTGACACCATCAGCCCAATTTATCCTGAATTACAGTAGAGACTGAGCAAATAGGGTCTGAAGTTGGACTTCCTGACTCCACTGCATACAAGCAGCCTTATGGCCTTGGGTACGTCATTTTACTTCCCTACTAAGACTTTGTTTCCGTACCTGTAAAGTAGGGATAATAAAACCAACCCATCTGGATATCCATCCCCATGTGATTTTGAGGACCCACATGAGGTAATGCATTCAGTGTTCAGGGCGGAGCCCAGCACTGAGAAATGGCCGTATGTTATTGCTTGACATATTCAGGTTCCTCTCTCTTCATCTAGACAAGATCATCTGTCACCTGTTACTCTCAGATGTCAACATCAGCCTCGATCACACCTGAATTCACTGTGCTGCTTCAGACACAGGGTACAAATGTACCTGTGAGGATTCAGTGCCTCAACCCCAGTTTTACACCTGGAGCCAGCTGCTTCCCTTCTCCTGCCAGGCATGCTGCTTGCAGCTGAGTCCCCGCAACGTAGGAAAGCTCACAAGAAAATGGGGCTTGGCATAAAAGAGGCTTGACTCTATTCTTATCCAAGAGATTAATCTATGAATCAAAAGCATCTACTAACTTCTTCTTAGCACTTAACACCAGGTGGAGTATTTTTTCATTGATCAGTTGTCTGTCTCCCTCACTAGAATGCAAGTTTTACTTGGGCAGAAACTTCGATCTTACTCACTGCAGGATTCTCAGTGCCTGTCGCAGTGCCTGACACACAGCAAATGCTTAATATATTTGGGAAGAAGGGAGGGAAGGAGGAGTTTTACAACATGGAGTCTCCCAAACTCCAATCAACTTTATTTTTAAATTAACAAATTGGCAGGTAATAGGAATCTTTAGCAAAAACACTTGTCCAGAACTCAATCTGAATGGATGCCGACAAGTTTCACGTGTGGTTCCAACCAGGCACTCTCAGATACCATAGTATGGTGAGAAAGCACTAAACAAAGAGACCTGAGGCTGTCATGAAAGCCCTGGCATTTTTATTAACATATGACCTCGAGGAGCCACAGCAATGGTGGAAAGAATGAGAACTAAGAGACCTGAGAGTTCTAGCCTCTGCTCTGCTGTGAGCTGGCCACAGAACCTTAGGCAAAGCCCAAGACTGTTCATCTATCAAACATAGTCGATGAGCTGCATGGATGCAGACCACCCATGAAGATCTGCGCTCTGTGCTGGGACTTCTGACAGCCTGTATGCCAGGTACTAACTAACCCCAGAAAAACATACATTTAAACTGAAACTCAGAAACTAGCAGTGCCTGTCCTGCAGTGAAATGCCTCTGGGACTTGATTTGGCCAGCTGACTCTCCACCCAAGCAGGCACAATTTTGTCCTGTTAGGTAAACTTGCAAGTTGGGCCATAGTTTTGGCCACATTTCCATCAGCCCTGTTTCTTCGGATCGAAGATAATCTGCTCTAGAATAATAACATTTTCGTTGCCATGGGGGATGAGAAGTGTGGAATACATGGTGTGACCACAGACTTGAACCACAGCAGCCGCCCAAAGGTGCATTAGTCATGACCTGGCACCACTACTGATCCTGTGTCATACCCATACAGTCCCTCTACCTCTGCCTGAATGACCCTCAACCAACCATAGGGTCCCATTCACCACTCCCTGAACATGCAAGCTTGCACACGTATTCTTCCACTTAAACATCTTCCCTATTGAGGAAAACAGAGGAAGGCCGGTTCAATCTGAATTTCAGATATATAATAAATAATATTTTAGTATGAGTACTTCTTAAAGGTTACATGTTTTGTTTTTTGTTTTTTTAATTGAGATGGAGTCTAGCTCTGTCACCCAGGCTGGAGTGCAATGGCACAATCTTGGCTTACTACAACCTCCGCCTCCCATCTGGCCTACCATCTAGCTGCTGATCCTCTTACCTCAGCCTTCCCTGTAGCTGGGACTACAGGCGCATGCCACCACGCCCAACTAATTTTTATATTTTCAGTAGAGACAGTTTCATCATGTTGGTCAGGCTGGTCTCAAACTCCTGACCTCAAGTGATCCACCCATCTCAGGCTCCCAAGCTGCTGGGATTACAGGCATGAGCCACCATGCCTAGCCAGGTCATGTATTTTTATTTGTTAAATCTGGCAGCCAATCCCAACTGCTCTCTTAAATCTCACTGATCCTTCAGGGCCTGGCCGAAACTCCGACTTCTTTATCAAGATGTCAAATTCTTCAGAATTCCTGCAGTAACACTGATATCAACTGAATCCTAAATGCTTTGGGTTTAGGATTGAAATCCATTTGGATGGCTGTTCTAACACTGCCAATGGCTGTCGCCTTACTCCTTCCTCACCACTTCGCACTTCTCATTATGAACTAACTCCACACCTACAGAGGCCAAGACGGGCCCTTCAGCCTCAGCACAGCATCACGCCCGCCGCGGGAGGGATCAGTCAATGCATGTTGATTACATGTAAGTGGATATTAATCCTATGGTCTGAGGTCATATTACAGAACCAGAATAAAGGCAGTGTATCTCTGTAATCTAACCAGACCCTACACTCATCTGAACTCCCGCCCCCACTCCCTAGTTGTGTCGCGTGCTTAAAGCAGTAGAAGAAATCACATTAGGTGACATGAACCGTGGGTTTGTACAGTGATTTAAATGAAACGACAGGTCCAAACAAAGCTGAGAGTTCACTTTGGGGTGCATGTGGCACTGGCTGTGTCGCCTCCAAAGCCAGGGAGGGGCTCTGAGGAGGAGTAGCAGTGTTGACGTGTGGCGGCCGGATGGTTTCTGTCTAAACCACCCATCTGAACTGCCTAACAGCCTTGGAGGGAACATTCAGATAATACCAAAGGTGTCAGACCAATCCAGGCTGTTGGGGTGATTTAGACGTAATTCCCAGTGACTTGGAATAATAAACACTGCACTGGCCAGGGCAGTGCCTGCCGCCTTTCTGGCGGGGAGTTCAGGGCTCCACCCGTTCCTCTGTGGCTACAGGAGTGTGCCCACCCCAGGGAACAGGAGCTGCATGTCCTTCACCACTGATACTTTCACCAGGCTCAGCAGTACCCAGGGGGCCACTGGAAAGATGGGTGGAGAGTGGGTAAAGTGAACCAGGTCAGGGAGAAGAAAAGTCCCCAGAAGGCAGAAGGTAAGGGAGAGGATAGGATGCCATTAGCTCAGGTGACATCTGAATAATAATCCGTAGAAGGACCAGGTGATCATAATAGCCAAGGCCCTGTCCTGCATGCCAGGCACTATGCCAGCAGCTCTCCCTGCCCTCCCCTGTGATCCTGAAAACCACTCTCCAGGCACACAAGTGCTCCTGTCCTTACTTTCAAGAAGGGGAAACTGGGCCTTAGAGAAATAACTTGACCAGAGCCACGCAGCTACAAGTCAATGTCTGAGGAAGGACATGCAGATACAGCCCAGCTAGGTTTAAAAAGAAATGACAGACGTTCTTGCTTTTGCCCAAACTGAACCCTTAAAAAAAAAAAATCATCCAACCCAACAGCTGATCACATGAAGAGATACAAATCAGAAGTTTCCGGCCACAAGTAAGGTTCGTGTTTGCGCCACCATATGGTTCTACTTTGCCTCTTCCTCTTCTCCATTAGTTATTAATGTTGAAAAAAATTGTTCAACCAGAAAAAGAAACTTGAGATGAACCCTTTAAAAAAGCACAAAAGCCAGACCAGCCTCAGATCCATGGAGTCTAATCCACGGTGCTCTTGTCTTTAAGAAGTGCACCCTTGTACCTCGGTTTAAAAAAAAAATGGCCAAATGAACACATTCCATCTTTTGATCTGCCCGTTGGCAGAGAGCCCACCACCAGTGAGAGAGCAATCAAAAACAGACTCTGCGCATTTGGGTGCACACAGAGGAAATCGCGACGCCAGGATGCTGAAGTTCCCCACGTCCAGCAGAGGGCTCTGTGACAATTTGTTCCTTTTATTTTTCCTGAGGCCCAAAACTTTCCTTTCTTAAAAAGAATTTAGCCAACTGGTCATAGGTTATTTTCTCCCTTTAAAAAAAAAAAAAAAAAGCATTTCTAGTGGCACACATGCTAGTATCAGAAACAATATACAGCATGGCATTCTGTAAAAACACCAAGCTCAAAACCAAACAGGTTCAAATCCCGGGTGGGCCACTTGTTGGCTGAGTGTAACCTTCCCAAGTCTCTGGAACTGGGGGTTACAACACCCACATCAAGGAGAAACTCATGCTGTTCCATAAACCCGGAGTGCCCACTCCAGGCCCATGTCGGGTGCAAGGGCTCTGCACGGGAAGAGATGGACATGAGCAGTCCTACTCTGGCAGCAAAGTCCAGCCACAGAGGTGTCCTCAAGAGGCAAGGGTAGGCCAGGTGCAGTGGCTCATGCCTGTAATCCCAGCACTTTGGGAGGATGAGGTGGGTGAATCACTTGAGGTCAGGAGTTCGAGACCAGCCTGGCCAACATGGCAAAACCCCATCTCTACTAAAAGAAAATACAAATATTAGCCTGGTGTGGTGGTGCGCACCTGTAATACCAGCTACTCAGGAGGCTGAGGCAGGAGAATTGCCTGAATCTGGAAGGTCGAGGTTGCAGTGAGCTGAGACTGTGCCATTACCCTGTAGCCTGTGCGACACAGAGAGATTCCGTCTCAAGAAAAAAAAAGGGAGAAAAAAGAGGCAAGGGTAGGAAGCCAACCTGCAGGAGATGATGGAAGGGGAGCCTCGGGGGGGAGTGAGTGGTCTAGGAGGTGGCACAGAGATGACATGTGAATAATGACCAATGAGCTAGCCCTCTAAGACTGTAGGAGAAAATAATGGGCATTCCAAGCAGAGGAAAGAGCTGGCATGAGGAAGGTGGCATGAGGAGTGGAGAGAGGCCACTGAGGCGAGTTCAAGAACAGAGAGAAGCAGAGTGCAGCTGAAGTGAGACGCAGCGAAGCAGCATCGCCTGGGCCACTCCAAGTGTGAGGGCAAATCCTGGCACATTGCTTTTCTTAAGAATTAAAAAAAAAAGAGGCAGGTGCAGTGGCTCACTTGAGCTCAGGAGTTCAAGACCAGTCTGGGCAACAAAGCAAGACCCTGTCTCTACTAAAATTAAAAAAAAAAAAAAAAAAAAAAAAAAAAAAAATAATAATAATAAAATAGCCAGGCATAGTGGCACATACCTGTAGTTCCAGCTACTAGGGAGGCTAAGGTGGGAGGATTGTTTGAACCTGGAAGGTTGAGGCTGCAGTGAGCCGTGTCTGCACCACAGTACTCTAGCCTGGGGTGACAGAGCAAGAACCTGACTCAAGAAAAAAAGTGTTTACTTACGTATAATAGGTCAAAATTCAAAAACGTACAAGAGCAGGTGCTGGGAAAAGCCTCCCGGTAAGGGCCTGCAGGCTGGCTGCCCCCCACCTAGGGAGATAGCCTCCAGGTCAGGACCCAGTCCTTCAGTGGGGCTCCCTTCACTGGTCTGTCCAGGTAGACACGTGGCCTCCATCAGCCTATGAGAGATGCAGGGACCCCCCACCCCACCACCACTACTCAGTGTGGAGAAAACACAAGCCTGCTCCCCAACTCCCCGAAGACGGCTTCGTTACAAGGACCTCAGTTTGTCGTTAGGAACACTGAGCATGGAAGCCCCACTTCATGCAGTGTTCTGCCTAATGCCTCTCTGAGTGTGGTCACCCAGTGATGAGAAGGCACCTTCATAAGCGGCAGCCTTGCACCAGGCCTGAAAGTCACACCCAGGTGGCCAAGCTTGTTTTGGATGGGAAGCAGCTGTGCTCCGGGAGACTCAGGCAAGTGGTGCCCCTGAGTAACCAGAGAGGGGGCCCTGGGGGCTCTTGTTTACCCCAGGAAGCTTCAAAACATATCCCCTCAGGATAAGCCACATGAGCTAGGGTATGGTGCACTTATTCGGAGGCAGGATTGAGGGCACCCTCGACCTGTGGATGAGGAAACCCAAGCACAGGGAAGCTGCTGGCCCCGGCTGTCTCAGCCAACATGGGGTGGAAAGGAACTACAATCTCAATTCGAAACTCTGACCCAGGTCTTCCAAAGACCAGGCCCCACCGGGCCAACAAGGCAAGCTGCCCCCATCCCCAGTCAGGCTCAGGGGACAGGGGAGGAAAAGAGAATAGAATCAGGGGAATTATGGGATGGTGAGGACCAAAGCCTTCTCTCCCAAGTGCCCAGTCACAGCAGACCCAAGGTGCCCGGGGTCGCCTGGGAAGGGCTGTAGGGCCGGCCTCTCCTGCTGCCCACCACAGTGCACAGATCCATCATGTGGCCTTTCCACTCTGGACCTCAGGGACCCCTGGACTGTGGGCAGAGGCTCAGTGACTACAGCCCAGTAGGGCCTCATAAGAAACGAGCCCCTGGCCCGCCAGTGCCACACACGAAGGGACTCTTCCAGGTCCAGCCTCTCTCCTCTTTAAGCAGTCACTTGGCACTGAGGGTCATATTCTTTTTGTTTGTTTTGTTTTTGAGACGGTGTCTTGCTTTGTTGCCCAGGCTGGAGTACAGTGGCAGGATCTCAGCTTACTGCAATCTCTGCCTCCCAGCTTCCAGTGAAGCTCCTGCCTTAGCCTCACGAGTAGCTGGGATTATAGGTGTGAGCCATCATGCCCAGCTAATTTTTATATTTTTAGTAGAGACAGGGTTTCACCATGTTGGCCAGGCTGGTCTGGAACTCCTGACCTCAAATGATCTGTCCGCCTTGGCCTCCCGAAGTGTTGGGATTACAGGGGTGAGCCACCGTGCCTGGCCAAGGGCTATATTAAGTACAAGCCCAGCCTGCTTTCTTCCTGTGAAGACCGTACATTGTAAGCTGCACCAGTAATTATAACATCACTAAGTGTACACATTAAGTATAAAAAGCAATTTTCCAATTTTGGGAACATTAAAACGTGAGTGATGGCAGGGCATGGTGGCTCACGCCTGTAATTCCAGCACTTTGGGAGGCCGAGAGGGGGTGGATCACCCGAGGTCAGGAGTTCGAGTCCAACCTGGCCAATGTGATGAAACCATGTTTCTACTAAAAATACAAAAATTAGTTGGGCGTTGTGGCACATGCCTGTAATCTGGAAGCTGAGGCAGGAGAATCTCTTGAACCTGGGAAGCAGAGGTTGCAGTGAGCCAAGACGGCGCCACTGCACTCCAGCCTGGGCGACAGAATGAGACTGTCTCAAAAAAAAAAAAAAAAAAATGGTGAGTGAGCCACGCACCATAGATTTGAGATAATGGTACATGTGGCACATCTGGCGGAGTAACACAGATGTTCCAACTTAAGATTTTTTTGATTTTGCAACGGTGCAAAAGTGATAGACATTCAGTAGAAGCTGTAGTTTAAATTTTGTTTTTTTCCTGGGCTAGCAATGCATGGTCTGAACCTCCTCCATGATGGAGGGAGGCAGCAGCTCCCACAGCTCCCCGCCAGCCCTGTGTTCACGAGGGTAAGGGATGACACTCTACAGCCACTGCATGCCAAGTACTTTCGCCCCACTGTAGGCATGTTATGAGCATGTTTAAGGTCAGCCAGCCTAAGCCATGATGCTTGGCAGTTTAGGGGTATTAAAAGCATTTTCTACTTCCAATGGGTTTTTCAGCATGCAACCCCTTCGAAGGTCCATCTGCACCCACTCAAACGAGGCACACAAGTCAAGGTGGGGGTTGTGGTTGGTTACCCAGGGTTTAATGCAACTGAGGCTAGCCACGAGGGCCAACATGAGGAAATCATTTTTGACCAACAAATTATTTATTCTACTTAGAAATGAGTCTTCCACAGGCCATTAATAACAGAGAGCTTTTTAAGGAGCTGATAAGTCCCCTCCCTCCCTTTCTTTTCTCAGGCAGGTGCCCTGACCATCCAGAGATACATCATCAACAAAAGCAGGCCTCCTGGGCTAGCTTTCAGCCATTCATACTCCAGACCCTAAAGCTTTGCCCTCTGGAAGCTCGAAGCCTGAAAGAGACCACAACAGTTTCCTAAAGGGTCAGGAAGGGGCAGAACAAAGAAGACAAATGGAAAGGAGAAATAAAAATCACTACATCTGGTCAAGCACAGGCACACACAAGGCTCCTGTTGTCCACACATAACCTTAAGCTTCCCTGAAGGGATGAACCAGGCCCTTGGAGCCTAATTAAATTAACTGTTTCCTGGCTAGGCACACAATCCATCACCTTAGAGAGAAGCCAGAGTCTCTAAGCTCCCTGGCTGCTTTTAATTAAGGACTGGTCCCTGAGAGATGAAGCACAATACACAAGCACCTTTGAGTCTCCAGAGTCATCTGGGACTCAATGGTGGGAACTGCACGCAGCTGCCCAGCTGGCAGATACTACCCACAGCCAGGCGATGAAGCACAGGGAGGCTCCCCTGACTGAGCCCTGCACCTTACCCCTGCCTTCCACACAGCACCCTGCATGTCTATCCAGACCACCTTCCTTCCCCACGCTCCACCTAAGTCATCCTTCAGGGTCTGATTCGGCCATTCCTGCCTCTTTAACCTCCCACAGCCACCTTGGCAGAGGCCGTCGTCCTACCTATGCTCCTGCACCCTGCGCAGGGTGCAGTCCTGAGCCTCACAGGTTTGTGATATGTATGTCTCTCCCCAGGGCAGGGATGAGCTGTCTGGACTGTCTTATGCCTGGCTTGATGCTGGCAGGACTTCCGAAGCATTGGTGGGATGGTGTGGGATGATGGAAAACTAGGGCCTCTCAGGTCAGGTGCTGATCTTTTGAAGCCCAAGCCTGCCTTGGTAGGAAGCAAGTTCTCAGTGCTCTTCAGTGGGTGGGAGAGAGACCCTCAATGTGGATGGCATTTCGTCCTCATGACTGCCAGCCCTGAGTCGGATGAAGGTGTGCACCCACGGGGCGTGGACCGCTGCTGCCCCCTGGGCCCTACACCGGCTCCTCCTAAAGCCAGGCCTGCAGCCTTCCCAGCATGAAGGCAAGCATGAAGTAGCCGCTGTTCTCTTCTGGGATGGTCCTCAGTCCTTAGTCTGGCTTTCTCAGTTCATATTTTTATTAAGGATTGTTGGCTGGGCACAGTGGCTCATGCCTGCCTGTAATCCTAGCACTCTGGGAGGCTGAGGCAGGCAGATCACTTGAGGTCAGGAGTTTGAGACCAGACTGACAAACATGGTGCAACCTCATCACTACTAAAAAACCAAAAAATTTAGCCAAGCATCATGGCGAGCACCTGTAATTCCAGCTACTCAGGAGGCTGAAGGAGAATTGCTTGAACCTGGGGCAGGGGGTGGGAGTGCAGTGAGCTGCGATCATGCCACTGCACTACAGCCTGGGTGACAGAGTGAGACTCTCTCTTGAAAATTTTTTTAAAGGATTACTGTATTGGCATTATTCTTCTGTCACCTGAAATCTTTTTGGGAAAAGACTAGGTAATATACAAACATATCTCACATATAAGTTGATTTTTTTACAGCTGAGCTCAGTGGCTCACTCCTGTAATCCCAGCACTTTGGGAGGCTGAGGTGGGCAGACTGCCTGAGCTCAGGAGTTTGTGACCAGCCTGGGTAACACGATGAAACCCTATTTCTACTAAAATACAAAAAATTAGCTGGGCGTGGCAGCGTGTACCTGTAGTCCCAGCTACTCAGGAGGCTGAGGTGGGTAGATTGCCTGAGCTCAGGAGTTTGTGACCAGCCTGGACAACATGATGAAACCCCGTTTCTACTAAAATACAAAAAGTTAGCTGGGCGTGGCAGCGTGCACCTGTAGTCCCAGCTACTCAGGAGGCTGAGGTGGGTAGATCGCCTGAGCTCAGGAGTTTGTGACCAGCCTGGACAACACGATGAAACCCTGTTTCTACTAAAATACAAAAAATTAGCTGGGCGTGGCAGCGTACACCTGTAGTCCCAGCTATTCAGCAGGCTGAGGCAGGAGATTTGCTTGAACTAGAGAGGTGGAGACTGCAGTGAGCCGAGATCACGCCACTGCACTCTAGCCTGGGAAACAGAGTGAGACTCTTATCTCAAAAAAAAAGATGTTTTTTTCTCCAAAGACATTGTAATTTCACAGAGGGTCTCCATCCTCTGTGTTTAAATGAAAAGATACAGAGTGAAACCAATTTTTTGTTCTCATCAACATTTTAATGAAACAACATTATTCAAGGGCCTACTGTAGGTCATAATTTCCAACAATCTATGGACGACGTTAAGTGACTTATTGAACTATCAAAGTTATGACTGGAATAACAGCAATGATATTTAAGTCTTACCATGAGTGAGGCATGTGACACACATCCTTACAGCAACCCTGTAGAGGCAGGGGTGGTGTTATCCCACATTACTGTTTACAGATGAAAAAAAGAGGCACAGGTAGGTTAAACAACTTGACTATGGTCACACAGCAGGTAATTCAATGAAAGCCATGCAATCCCAGCCTAAGGCCATGTGGATGCTAGGATCATGCCTGGTGAGTAACCTAGGGGGCAAAATAGTTTAGCTGAACGGTCACCAGCTGAATGGTGGCAGAGAGAAGTACTTGACAAGACTGAGCTTTCGCACAATGAGGTCAGTGTGAACAGAATCTCTCAGACAAACCTCCTAGGGTAGAGCATCAAGGCTTAATTGCAGGCAGGGTAATGGGAAATCCAACCATTTAGTCATCACTGGATACTAAGGGTTAGGCCTGCACCTCAGGCTTTATAAACCACATGTGTGCCAAATATCCACATCTAAACCTAGAGTTTAGGATGAAAACTATGAATGGGCTACCATGGAAGTTACAAAGTAAGAATGCAAGGGGGAAACCTGAGGGCATGCACCACCTGAATGCAGGTGGAGCCAGATGGGGCAGCGCAGGAAGGGCTGTTCTTTGCCGTTTGTAGGGGGGAGGTCATCATCGCCCAGGAGGACAAACCAACAGCATCGGGGGCCTGTGGGTTGAAATTCATCTGCACGCTGACACTGGCGGGGATGCCAGGGAAATCTCACATGTTCTGTTCAGCAGAAATGAGACACCCAAGGCAGAATGTGACAATAAGGAGTCATGCAGCCAGGCCACCATGGGCAACAGCAGTGCAGGGGACACTCTGCATTCTGAAAGCCTGTGAAACACCCTCAAGTCCAAGAGGATCTGCACCAACTCCAAGATGAGGAACTCCGCGACCTCCAGAGCCCACACATGGAGGTGGGCCACAGCCATTCTGCCACACCTGCTCGGTCCCCCGACGAGCCAGGCACGATGCTGAGCCCTATACTCCTCGCCCCAGGGGTCCTGACAGCCCCCCCGTGGGGCGAATGGCCTTGTGAAGCCACAGCAGAGGCTGACCAGCTCAGAGCATGGAGCCACTGAGTCACAGGGCAGAGGTCTGGCTCCCTCCAACAGATTCCCCCAAAACCCTCACAACCACAAGCTTCTAAACCTAATGACCTACCAAGATTCCAGTAATACTTCTGCTTCCCTTCAAGTGGGAGTGTTTGTGCCATGTTTGTGTGTCTGACTGGGGAGGGGGCGGGTGCTGAGGTAAACCCAACAAGTCGGATGGCTGCCCCGTTCTCAGCACAAAGGTCATCCAGGCTGTCTGGCCACGTTTCACACCAGATTCCTTCCACTGGATGGATGTCTCATCAAGTTTGGCTACAATTTCACTGAGTCATCCACAGAAGTGACTGTGCAGGGGAGACTAGAGGGGACATCTCCAGCGGCCCACATCTGAGCTGAGTTACGGGCAGTGAGGTGGGGCATGGCAGTCAGAGCGTGTCACAAAGCAGCCCAAGGACTAAGGTGCAAGAAGGAGCATCTGTCAGTCAAAGGCAGGCAGCATGGGATGCCGAATACTGATGGCTGCATAACTTTTTTTTTTTTTTGAGACAGTCTCACTTTGTCACCCAGGCTGGAGTGCAATGGAGTGATCTCGGCTCACTGCAACCTCTGCCTCCCAGGTTCAAGTGGTTCTCCTGCCTCAGCCTCCTGAGTAGCTGGCACTACAGGCACCCACCACCATGCCCAGCTAATTTTTGTATTTTTTAGTAGAGAGAGGGTTCATCATGTTGGTAAGGCTGGTCTTGAACTCCTGGCCTCCAGTGATCTGCCAGCCTTGGCCTCCCAAAGTGCTGGGATTACAGGCATGAGCCACCATGTCCAGCCAGCCGCACAAAGCAAGTATGCTAAAAACACTGGATTGTACACTTTAAAAGTGTAGATGTTATGTTATGTGAATCCTATCTCTAGAAAGATGTTGTTTAAGAAAAAAAGGTGAATCAAGAGAGGATATTTTAGACAGAGAGAACCACATGGGTCCAAGACATCACAGGTAGACATCCAGCGATCCAACAGTTTCAGAATACAAGTACGTCATGTGACCCAGGGTTAGGTTAGTAAAAAGTGACCCTAGGTGTCAGGGACCATGGGCAGTACTGTCTTTCTCCTCACTCTCAGCTGTAGCTGACGATTCACTCTGACCACCCAGAGCTTTTCCACATCAAAATAAACCAAGGCAATGCAGGGACTGGCCACTGGCCTGGAAGTCAGAGCTGCTTCTGTCATGAAAAGGTGCTACAAAGGGCATGCCCCGGCTCCCTGGTCTCTGCAATGCGTGGTTCTCTGAGAGAAGACCGCCTTGAGGGCTGTGAGTACAGAGGGAGGAGCTCAGGGTGACAAGGGTGGGAGAGGAAGTCTGGGCCCACCACCTTCTACCGGTGTATTCAAGTTCTCAGATTTTGCTTGAAAAAAGGGCTATACGAATTTTCGAAATGTTTGAAAACCCCTAGATGAGATATCAATAAGGTTCATTTTAGTGTTGACATCCTACAAAGTTTCATAGTTCAAGACTGAACAGCTATTAAAAGTTGTGACATTCTTCCTAAAACAAATCTTTACTGAGCAAGGTACTCTGAGGCTCACACCAACTATGGCCTGCCCAGCCCTCTGGCTCACAGCCTTAGGACACAGACGCAAGCAGCTGAGTCAATTATTCACTAGAAGGGGAAGAAGGAAAAGGCTTGTGACTCCATAAGCTTCTCCCCTAAATGCCATGTTCAAATTTAAAACTCTTAGAGAATTTCTGTATTTGTATACAGAATCCAAATTCCCTCTTTTCTCTTCCAGAAGAGATTCCCAGCCCACCCCTGCCTGCCTCCTAGTCCCCCAACACCATCCTGCTTACTAAGGGAACCCAGTTTTTCCCATTATCCATGGCATAGCTCTTCATCAATTTCAGTGTGCCCTTCACAGACCTGGCACGTGGTCACTGGCAGTTAGTACGCATCAACCATTAAAAGGGGTGGCAATGGAGAGGAGAAACCCCAGGCTCCTGCCAGGCTCCAACTACAAAACCCTACGGGACACGGAGGCTCCTCTGGGCTTCCCGGCCCACATTCCTGGCCTATTTCAAACACCAGGGAAGCAGACTGAGAGTGCTGTGCTCTCCTCAAGTACTTTTAACCTGTTTCCAAAAGCAGACAAGTTCTAAGGGGGGCAACCCAGGAATTCCTCATCCAGGGCCAGTGCCTGCCAACTGCGAGATGCTGGCTAACAGCTCTGGGGAGGAAGTGTTGTCTGCCTTTTCTGGTAGGTGAGGAAGTGGGATCTCTCTCCAATTCACTTTTGCATCTCCTATTCTCATCAACCAGAGGGTAGGATCTAACTTAAAGACACAGTCTTCAGACCCTTCTCAACAGGAGCTCTCAAACACTGTTCTCAGGCTTCCAACAACAACAGGAGTCCATAAGGTTCCCCAAATGAAGGAGCTGAATAGAACTCATAGGAAAAAAGTCCTATGAGGGCAAGACCAACGAAGGGGCCTGCGTGCACTTCACATGAATGATGCCTCCCAGCTCTAAGTGACAAGAACCATCTTCTTCACCGCCGGAGAGCTCAGCCTCCTACCATCTTGCCCTGATCCTGACCTATTTCAGATTCCTCACTAACCTGCTTCTCTCACCTTGTAGCACTGCTGCACATTAAACAGGAGGGAAAAGCTCTTTTGTTCATTTTCCTTAGAATGGAACCAAAATGATACTCCAGTAACTTCATCTAAAAGCTCAAGTAGCAGCTAACAGCACAGACACCAGGGGCATCCCTTGCCAGTTTCCAATGCCATGGCGAGAGACACTCATCATGGTTTAAAAAAAGACCAGAGAGCATTTTCATAACCAATTCCTAAGAGCCTTAAATTTCCTACACATAGGCAGGAAAAAAAAAAAAAAACCCAAAAAGCTTCCCCCAAACAAAAGTGAGGGCTTTGGAGACTTGCTGAGTGGGCAAACATTTTGGAAAGATGGAATTTTAAACACAAACACAAAAGGGCAGAGATTTGCAGCAGAAGAGCTATGCACACAGCCGGGAGGCCTTTAATTAGGGAAAGCTTTCCAAAGCCCAGGAAGCATTCGCAAATCTCCCCTTGGTCTCCGGAATGGAAAGAATGTGGAAACCAATGGATGATCAATGAGTTCAAATTCTGCCTGGTGCTCTTGCTGGAAACGAAGCATGCGGTCCTGTCTTTTGCCACCTTTTCTGCAGCCTCAGGTGAGCCCTTTAGAAAAGTGAAAGAGGAAGGACCACCCAACCAATCTAGCCTGGGAGAAGCCAGGCTAGATTCTCTCCTTTCTAGGGTGCCTCCTGCAGATGGGACACAGGAAAGCTCTTCTGGTGTTTCAAGGCAGAAACAGAATTCAGGGGAGGACTAAACAACACACTTAGAGCTACGTGCTATATTGTTTGTTTCCATTTTTACAAGTCCAGGCATTTTGACAGGTATTTCCAGTGAGACTGAAATGGCCTGCCTATAGGCAGATGACCTGTAATAACATTTAAAAAAATGATCTCCCTGCTCCACCCAGAGGGGACATCTGCCTATTTGACTTCCAAGTGGTGGTAGCAGTGGTTTTCCCCAAACAGCTGACACCCTTTCAATTCTTTGCTTTCTGTATCATGACGTTCACTGGAGTTTGGAGCACAGACTCTTTAAACCAGCAATTTAACTCTACTTTTGAGGATACCCTGTGTCCCCAGCAGTTACGAGAAGGGTTACCAAATCTTAACTCATAAGGGTGACAGGATTGGGAACAAAGGTCCGGACCCTCCACTCTTCTCCTCTGCCCAAATCTACGAATTCAGGAAGATGGCAAATCAGGAGTTTACTTTAGGTTCCTTCAAGAGCAGCAGCTGTTCGCACCAGGGCTGTGAAGGAGTCAACAGGAACTGAGAGAACACCTGAATGATCAGATTCAGAAAGCCCTAGCTCCCTGTGAGATCAGACAAGGAGGGTGGCACTGGCAGCTGGACAAAGAACTTTGTCTCAATGGAGGCAGCAAGGCCATTGCCTCCCAGGAAAGGACTGATGTGGGCTTTTCTAGAGGCAGGCAGGCTCTGGGATCCACAGGCTTACAAGGGCACATTTCTCAGTTATGATCTAAAAACTTCAGGGAACCCGCTGATCTCTGTCCCTTACCCATCTAGAAAGTCTGAGTGGGAACTAACAGCTGATCCTCAGCAAAACCAGAGTGCGCACCCATCACCTGCTTTCTCTGGCAAGGGATCCACGTGGCCTGAATCAAAACTCAAAGCTCACTAGACACCAATTCACAGGCTCTAATTCGAGGAGAAACCTACCTGCTCCTGCCCAGGTAGCTCCTTCCCACCACCTGCCAACTGTGTCTCAGGCTCTGCCCACTCCAAGTTTTCCCTGGGACTCACTTGCCAAGAGTGGGCAGTAGTGTCCTCCATGGTACTCTGCAGGGCCCATGTTCCTCACATCAGAAGGCTGCATTCTGGCCAGGCGCGGTGACTCACATTTATAATCCCAGCACTTTGGGAGGCTGAGGTGGGTGGATCACCTGAAGTCAGGAGTTCGAGATCAGCCTGGTCAACATGGTGAAACCCTGCCTCTACTAAAAATACAAAAAATTAGCCAGGCATCGTGACAGGCACCTGTAATCCCAGCTACTTAGGAGGCTGAGGCAGAAGAATCCCTTGAACCTGGGTGGTAGAGGTTGCAGTGAGCCAAGATTGCACCACTGCACTCCAGCCTGGGCAACAATAGTGAAACTCCATCTTCACACACAAAAAAGAAGCCTTGAATACCCACTATGAAGACTATCCTTCTGGGTATCTGTTTCCCCCCATGACTATGAGCTCTAAAGACACAACTATTCTCTTGTCACTCTGACTGCGGTGGTTCAGCTCAGGCAGGGCCTTTAATGTATGGGGGCTCAAGTAGGCATGCAGCACTGAATGTCCACTTCAGGCTTGACGGAGGGGATACAAAGGTGAACAAAAGATAAGATCCCTGCCCTCCAAGAGCAAAAAGGTCCTAGGATAGAGCAACTCCAACAGACAGGAGAAGCAAGCGGTATGCTGGGGGGCGGGGTGGGGGAGTGAGGGCAGTGAGGGCCCAGCAGAGGTGTGAAGATGAGCAGTTAGTGGGAGCAGGGTTGGTGTGGACATGTGTCCCAGTAAAGGAAATGGCAGGTACAACAATGCAACAAGACGGGGCACAGGCCTGGGAGCGCGCAAGACAAGGAGGCAGGAGGAAGGGACAGGTCCAGATCCAGAGCTCTTCAACCCAGATGTCTTCTCTGGGCTCGATCCTGACAATGTGGAGTCATAAAGGGACATTATCCAAAGTGCATTTTGGCAAGACTACTCTGTGTGCAGAGCAGGTTGGGGTGGGCGGAGGATGACAGGCAGGAAGGCCTGCCTACAGGCTATTATGACACTCCAGTGATGCAGGGAGGAACAGTGGCAACAGATGTTCAATTGCTCTAAAATGAAGACTGGGACATACCTTCACATAACAGGCTAGATAAGGTGGATGGCACTCTATAAAAAAGTGACTGCTTTGGGCAGGTGGAACCATGTCTCCACTGGCTTCCAGCAGCCCGAGCTGCACCCAGTGCCCCTTCTGCCTGCCTCCCTCCTGGACTCTGGTCACAGCTCCTCCCTGACATATGCCCTGCTTAATGCCTGCAGTGTCAAGACTCAAGAAGTGAAGTACAAAAGGTAACAGCGGTAGGCCGGAAACAGTGGCATCACTTGAGGCCAGCAGTTCGAGACCAGCCTGGCCAACATGGTGAAATCTCATCTTTACTAAAAATACAAAACTTAGCTGGCTGTGGTGGTGCATGTCTGTAGTCCCAGCCACTCAGGAGGCTGAAGCAGGAGAATCGCTTGAACTGGATTGGTGGAAGTTGCAGTGAGCCAAGATTGCACCACTGCACTCCAACCTGGGTGACAGAGTGAAACTGCCTCTCAAAAATATAAATAGATAGATAGATACATAGTTAGACAGACAGACAGATAGGTAGGGAGGTAGGTAAGTCTGGGCATGGTGGCTCATGCCCGTAATCCCAGCACTTTGGGAGGCTGAGGGAGGCAGATCCATTGAGGTCAGGAGTTTGAGACCAGCCTGGCCAAAATGGTGAAACCCCATCTCTACTAAAAATATAAAAATTAGCCAGGAGTGGTGGTACAGGCTAGTGGTTCCAGCTACTCTAGAAGCTGAGGCAGGAGAATCACTTGAATCTGGGAGGCAGAGGCTGCAGCGAGCTGAGATAGTGACATTGCACTCCAGCCTGGGTGACAGAGCAAAACTCTGTCTCAAAAAAAAAAAAAAGAATTTACAGCAGTAATACCCACTTGTCATTGTGAGATCTGAGCTCATCTCACAGTCCCTCTCCTGGAAGAAGACATGACCTTTTAGAGCCGGGTCAAGCAGCGTTCACCCATCTAGCTGGCCAAACAGAAAAACACAGGCTGCTTCTGACAAAGGGCACACACTCTCCTCCTTAAAAGGACAGCTCAGCGATCACAGGAAAGCAATGGATTCGAGCCACTCCTGTCACGGGATTCCACCACCTTCCCTGGGTGATTGGCACCCAGCATTTTTGCCACACAACTTCCTTTAATATTCACAATTGCCCTCTCTGAGAATGAGGCGAATCCAGAATTCTCTCCATTCCACAGACAAGGAAACTGAGGCTTGGAGTCTAGGTAGCTTACTCAGGGTCACCTAGATATTCAGTGTGCATGCAGCCAGCCCCAACTAACTCATGATTCTGTGACCTTAAAGACTCTGTCCATATACTGTCAGCTGCCGGAACCAACAGCCCCTGAGTCCCAGGGGCTGAGGTTTCCCGAGTCACAGCTCAGTTCCACAAGGCATCCCTGTCTCCTCTCATCTCTTGATCTCAGGTCACACAGCCTAGAATGTCTCATGTGGACTCCCCTCAGAATTTGGGGATGGGATTTTTTTGGTTCATTATCTCATATTTATTTAGCACCGCCATGTGGCCAGGCACTGCATTAGGATCTGGGGATACAGGCGAGCATCGTGACATCCCGCAGGTGCTCAGAAGCCAGAGGGCCCTCCCGTGGTAACAGCACAGTTACGGCACACAGCATGGAGTGCTTTCAGTGAATTAGATACAACATGGAGAACTAGCTGCCCCTACAGGCAGCGTTTGGGACTAGGAAGGTCAATGAGACAGGAAAACAATGTGGGTGAAGAAGTATTAAGCCTCTTTAAAACACCTGATGTACGTGTCTCCTTTACTTCCAACTGATGTTCAGCACATGGTCAGAAAGAGGCAACAACAACAACAACAACAAAATTCCCTTGTATGAAGGATAATCCTTTCAGCCTGGGGCAAATCTCCTAAAGACTTTCGTTCTAAATTAGGAGTGTTGTTTTAGCTTCCAGTCAATAGTAATTAAGAGTCCCAATATATTCTAGAAAGAGGGAGAGGGAGATGAACGATCATTAAATTTCTTCTGCATTTGGCTCCGAATCTCTCATCGGAGTGGCCGGCTGTCAGATGCTCCCTCCAAAGTGTCCATCTGACAGCACTCCCACCGCCACCATCTGTAACATCAATTCCAGTGCTCGCCTGAAGGTTTCAATTACATAAAAGGCAATGGGCCCACTAGGACCCAAAAGTCTGGAGCTTCACAAGGGCTGCTCATACCCCCTTCTCCTGCACACAAAGCCTCTAGAATTTGGTCGGCAGTCATTTGCAAAGGGACTCGTGTCGGTGAGGGCATGGGGCTGGCCGGCCCCTTGGCAAGCCTCTCTCAGGCAGGCTCTGTGCGTGCTATGACTGACAGGGTCTCTAATGAACCTTAATTGTGAGCTCGACAGGCCCAGGAAGGCAGCCACAGATGTGGCAAAGGGCAACCGCAAACCGTCTGATTAGTGAATTAGAAGTGTCCGGCCCAATGAGGGCCGATGACCCAAAAAAGGAGGAGGTGGGACTATTCCTCCTCCCGCATCCCTCCTAAAGCTCTGAAGCTCCTTTATGTAAGCAATGCAAAGCCTCTGGGTGCACTGGAACCCATCCCCCTACCAGCCCTCCCCACTCCGGGCACTGCTGCTTGGGTGCTGGCAGCTGGGATGTCTGGGTCTCATACTTGTTACCATGGACGCTTCCGTCTCCAACAGCAGTGCACCTTTAACCACAGGAGACCAGAATGGGACACCCTCTCAACATGGGAAGGGGAAAGCTACCCACTATGAAGACTGAATCACTTCTTGCTGGCACTATGGATTGTGAAGACAGCTGCATTCAGAGTCAGCCATCTGCTGGTGACCTGAGGTGACAAGGAAAAAGCTATTCCTGGAGCAGCTTTGGGCACAAATAGCATGGTGGAGAAGACAGGCTTTGTAGTCAGGGGTACATCCCAGCTCTGCTCCTTACTAGTCAGCTGTAAGACTTGGACCAACTCATGATACCTCATTTGGTTTCTGCATCTGTAAAATGGGCTTAAATGACTAACCTTGTGGTATGCAGTTTAAATAAGCAAAGGGTCTGGAACAGTACCTGGCACATAGTAGTTATTCTTAAAACCCAGGAGAACAGCAGAGTATTTTGTGCAAGTTTGATGTGACCGCAGAACCCCACACAGACAGCTACCACCCATGCAGACAGCTACTGCAAGCCAGGTACTATGCTAGAAGCTTTACACCACCATCTCTAATTCATTATGCCCATCTCACAGATGAAGTGGTCACACAGCTAAGATGTGGTAAAGACAAGAGCTGAACTGCACTGCGCCTTTCGATTTTGAGGCACTCAACCATCAACTTCAGTGCTCCCAAGCAGGCATTTCAGTCATCCAATATCAGACTAACAGCCTAGAAACACCTAACCAAGAATTTTGTAAAACCTGAATTCCCAACTACACCAAAACAGGCTACTCTGGTCTGGCGTATAAAGGAGTGGTGGGGGCACTAAATGGCCAATCTGTTTCCAAGGAAGTTTGTAAAACAAATGAGCACTCCACTTCCAGCCTTGGTCTGCTTCTTGGTTAGCGGCACCTCACAAGCATTTTCTGCATCAGGGTCATGAACAGGTAGCAACAGGTGAGCTGCTCACCTGAGAGCAGCCTCCCCACAGAGGGCAGTCCCAGGAGAGGCCCAGAGAGGAAAGAAGCTACGGAACAGAGGCCCATCACTGGGAGGTTGTGTAGGATCCTCACACACACACTGGGGGGCTCTCAAGCTGGGGGAAAGGGTGCCTGGGGGGAGATAGAGACATGAGTTCAAGAAGGGGACAAGAGATTCAGAGTAAATAGAGGGGCAAGAGGTGAGCGCTGCTGACAGGGAAGACAGTAAATGGCAAGGAAGCTGGGAAACTGACAGAAAGGATCCTGAGAGTTTCACAGGTGACCTGGTGTGTCTGGATGACTGAGTGAGGGATCCGATGACCTGGGAGGCTGCAGGCTGGCTTGTCCTTGGACACTGAGATCAACCTAAGACTCCTTCCTCCCACCTCAGACCATCCAGCACGTTCTTGTCTAGCTTTCTCTCTAGACAGGTCTTAAAGACTCTTAGGGCTTCCAAAGACTTTCCCAATGATAACTGGTGAAGGCTCCTCATTCAGGGTGCAGAAGCAGGAAGAAAAGTGCCTAGCAAGCAATCAGGAAGAGGAGGGAGAGAGACTCCACCAGAGCAGAGTGCGCAGTTCTCGTCTGATGACCCTTATCTCTGCAGAATGGAAACCAGTCATCCACAGGCTGGATGCTCACCTTCTGACTTCCATGACTCGCCTTTGGGTGGGGGGCCGTGACACTTCCAGCTTCCCATTCAGGGATTCTCACCTTGACAAGTTCTCATGACTGTCTCCAAGGTCTTGATGGAAGGCCTCTTACTTGCCTTCCTCAGATAAATAAGCTGAGTCCTTGCAAAGGTGCTCTGGGTTATAAAATGCCCCACTGTGGGAGCCAAGGCTGGGACTGGGTTCACCTGTGAAAATGCAGCCCAGAAGGCTGCCTGGGGCGTTAGGGCACAGCCTCTGGGCTGGCAGAACCCAGGAGTGAACTAACAGGCCCTAGGAAGCCAACGAAGGCGGTAAAGGCATCAGCTGTCATCAATCGTCTGTCTGTCTGCCACTCATGTCTGAAGTTTACATGTACCCTGAATCCTTACAACCATCCCACGAATTCAGCTTTCAGAAACTTTGGGAGATAAAGTGCTCTACCCAAGGTCTCAAAGCTGGAAGGTGACCAGGCCAGGATTCAAGTCCCAGTGAGCCTTTTCTTCCCGCTCTAGTGAGCCACCCAGGGAGAAAAGACTATGGGCTGGAGGTATCTGCTCTGTTCTCTCCACATATTTACCATGTGGGGCAGGTCACAGATTTGAGAGAAAACGATGCCTTTTCCGCCAGCAAAAGGGGATCCAAAAGTAGTGACATCAACAAAAGGGTAGCCATGGTGATGTTCTTTCAGTTCTAGGCAACAGACCTCCAGTTCTGAGAGACCAAGAGACCATCAGGTGTGCATTTCGCAGAGGTGGGGCCAGAGATGCAGGGAGATCTGCAATTCCCAAAGCAAGTTAGTGGCAGACCCAAAGCTACAACCCAGGTTTCCAGACTTCGATCTGCCAAGGCACCTTCTTAATGTACACAGTGCTTTCTTTTCATCTACCTTTGTCCCTTGGATTGAAGCAAAAGGAAGTTTCCTGAAGCAGTTCTCTATTTGCAAAATTAAATAAATCATTCCAAAAAAGCCATGTTTTCTTCTACCCCATTTTACCAAACACTTATTAAAATAAACGGTTTGGCTAACATTGCACTTAAGGCCACTGTCAAAAGAGGGTGTAGAATCCAGGTCATTTAGTGTGTAGGTTATGACCCTTCCCAGGAAACCAATGCTTCCCAAAGCACATTCCTTGAAAGTGAGTTGGGAAAATGCTGGTTTAACAAAAAACAGGTTCAGTTCTTTTTCTATTAACTGCAGCACTTCTCAGAGCCTTTGATATGCCAATGAGGGTGGTGATGCTCTTAATGGATAACGGAGTATGATTATCCGGTAATCATTTCTGGACATCTCCCAGTCAATCACTGCCCTTTGTCTCTTGAGAGACTCAACGCCAAGGTGAGGGGATTCACTTCATTAGAGATTCAGGAAATGTGCAGGTCACATTCCAACGAGAAACGAATCCACCCACCAAGCAGAAGGAAGAGTCATTTCTGAAGGAGCCTTTTCCAGCCATCCCATCTTGGTTATTTTGCACTTCTGACTACTAGTGAGGACCAAAAGTTTCACATATTAGACGTTTGCGTTTCTTCCTCTGTGAATTGCCTAGGTAGCCAGCTTCATTCTAACAAAGTATTCCTACGTTTCTTATTGACAGAGGCAATGCCATGTAGTGGTTAAGTGCCCTGGAGTCGGACTGTCTGGGTCCAAAGCTTAGCTCCACCATCACTACATGGTGACCCTGGATAAACTGCTGGAGGCCCTGCTTCTTCATCGGTCCAATGAGGACGATAACTCCAACAGCCTCAGCAGGTATTCTCAGGTTTCAAGAGAGAAGTTCTTTGCCAAAAGGTACAAATGCTTTTCAGAGTGTGTTCTTTGCTTTTTAATTTTGTATAAACTTTTAAGTCAAATTTGCATGCAGTCAAAGCTATCATTTCAGCACTGGCTTATGTACCTTCTAAAGGCCTCCTCCAACTCAAGTTCAAATACTGATGTATACTCTCTGGGTCTTTCACGTTCATTTAATCGTTAATTCTTCATCCATGAGAAATACGAAATATGACTACATGCTGTTGCAATAGAGTTTTAGTGTGTTTTCCTTCAATAGCATCAGCTGTTTCAACACATTTATTGAACAATTATTTTCTCCCAAATAGGAATACCACTTGTGATTGTTCTAAGTACTTCCATTACTGGGTCTGTTTCTGAGAATTCCGACTAATTTGCTTCTGCCACTCAGTCTGGAGCTCTGCAGTTGTCTTTAGGCACTGCCTGCTTGCTGCTTAGGTGACTGCCTTTAAATGTACCAAATCATTTAAATTAAATGTACCAAAATCAGCCTGTGCTCCAGCATAAACCAGTTAGAACAGATAAGATGCCAAGGGAGATGGGGGGGCCAAGAGCCCATCTGTAACAGTAGGACACACTGCCTAGAAATAAGCTCCCTTACCAAACCATCCCATTGGTTCTTATGGTACGCTGCTTTTTCCAAAATCTTTACATTTGTTTTAACTGAAAGTATAGTGATATACTACTCACGTCTGAGCAGAATGCTTTCAAAATAGCACTTTTCCCCCAAACACACACAATGCAAAATGTGTATGGCAGGGGCAGCGGGGGCTGCAATAGGAAGCTTTGCCTCTGCCCTACTGTTCCAACTGAGCCCGGGTTCCCCACAGCTCCACCGGCTCCTCTGCTGGTCAAGCTCTGCAGGAGGATGGCCTGCACAGAGCGCCACATCAGCAGCGGCAGGAAGAGAAGTTTAAGTCCTTTTCCCTTAGATAATTCCATGGTGACCATTCTTCCCTGGCCCTCATTATAAATTTCCTTTACATTTTCACTTTTAAAAGATGATTTAGTTTTGGCAGGACATGTTAAGAAATGGCACACTGTAATATTTTCATTTTTAAGGCTGTAATTCAGTGGAAAATATTGACTGGAATCAAGAGCTGGGCTTGACACCTCTTCCCCTCTACCCCACCCCTCACCTATCAGGTCAGGGACTCACTGCCCTCCTCCATTCCTTGGTTTCCTCCCACTCACTTCACAAAATGACTATGAAGACTGAAATAAGGTCCTGATGAGTGTATAAATAACGAGACCCATAATATCAGTACTTATTGACATCTGATGGAGATCCATTAAAATTTATTTATTTTGACCAGGCGCTGTGGCTCACACCTATAATCCCAGCACTCTGGGAGGCTGAGGCAGAAGGACTGCTTGAGTTGAGGAGTTTGAGACCAACCCCGGCAACATGGTGAGACCCCCATCTCTATTTTCTATATTTAACTTAAAACTTTTTAAAAAATGAAAAAAAAAATTTTTTTTCCATGTAACTGAAAAGTATTTTATAAAGAGTCAAACTGTTAACCTGAGACCAAACAAAAAATAATTTCTACTTTGAAATTTGCAATCTCTAAAAAATAACCAAAGCTTACTTGGTGGCTATCTTAAAGATGATGGGAGATCACCAATTTTCAAAACAGTTGGCTTTGGAGAAATTCAAACCCCTTCTCCTAATGGAAAATCAACCGTTATGGGTACTGCTGAGGCTGGCAGTTCTAGGACTGCTCGGGACTGGAGGATGTATCATTACAATCTCCTGGAAACAGTCTTTGCTCCCCAAGGAACACACACACAAAGTAAAACCAATGGCCCTACTAATGTTTTTCGTTCATTTCTTTTCTCTTGCACTCCTTCATTCCACCGTCCCTGTCTGGACTGCCTTTATAGGAGGCAATTAATCTCATTCTTAATTGGATCAAATGAGGAACTATTATTCTGCATGCAACAGAACTCATCAGAATCTAAAATCACTTCTGGCCAAATCTATGAGGGAGCAGGTCAGGTGAGAGTACCCCAGGAAGCCCCACCTACTCTTTCTAAGCAAATCATGCCATTTCTTCCCAGCAGCAAAGGGCTGACTGGCTGCCACCTGGACACAAATCAGAGGCTGCACTATTAGGTGGCAGGTCCTCAGGTCGGTAACAGGCTGGGGTCAGAAAGGGCCACCATCCTAGGAAAGGCCAGGCTGGATGGGAAATAGGGCCAGCTCATCACCTACCGTCCAGAGCATGCCTCCTGCTCTGCCTGCCTCAGTCCCCACAGCTGCCGCCCATTCACAGAGCAAAAGCCTCCTGTGTAAAGCTCACCACAACTTTTCAAGGAATGGAGTTCATTAAAATACTGCTGGAGGCTCTGGGCTGGAATGCTTTTTCTCCTTGTAAAACAGGAACTATAGCAGCATTGTCTGTAGGAAAGCTCAGGATATGCTCAGAAACATCAGTCACAACAGACTATGTTGGGGCTGATGCATATTACCAATGATCCCATCCATCCATTCCCCAGCTCCTGCTCCAGAGACAACATCCAGCTCAGAGGAGAAAACTTCCAGGCAGACCCAAGGATGGGTGGGAGAGAGGAAGCTGAGTTTCCCCATCCCTAACATAAACCCATGAGGAACTCTGGTGGAAAAAGCATTTTTTTAATGTTAAAATGTTTTGCATGTAGGCATGTTATGGACTGGAATACAATTTATTCTTTTTTTTTTTTTTTTGAGACAGAGTCTTGCTCTGTCTCCAGGCGCCAGGCTGGAGTGCAGTGGCACAATCTCAGCTCATTGCAACCTCCACCTCCCTGGTTCAAGCAATTCTCCTGCCTCAGCCTCCTGAGTAGCTGGGACTATAGGTGTGCGCCACCATGCCCAGCTAATTTTTGTATTTTAGTAGAGACAGGGTTTCACCATGTTGGCCAAGATGGTCTCAATCTCTTGACCTCGTGATCTGCCCGCCTCGGCCTCCCAAAGTGCTGGGATTACAGGCGTGAGCCACTGCACCCAGCCCCAATTTATTCTTTAATTTTTTCTTAACAGATGGGTGTCTAGTTATGTTGCCCAGGCTGGTCTTGAACTCTGGGGTTCAAGCAATCCTCCTACCTCAACCTCCCAAGTACTTGGGAGGTACTTGGGAGGTGAATGCCACATACCCAGACAGAATACAATTTTTTAATTAAGACAGAACATAAAATGCTCCCCTTGAGGCAGGCACCTTTGGATTTTCCCCTAAAACTCCAAAGATGTGTATTCGCTCTTCTTTAATCCTCTACTGATAGGAGTACTTTGAGGAAAGAATCTGAGAAGCACCAAGGCACAAGCCACTGAAAGACCAGTTAAAAGGTGGCAAGCAGATCACGAGATCAAGAGATCAAGACCATCCTGGCCAACATGATGAAACCCTGTCTCTGCTAAAAATACAAAAATTAGCTGGGCGTGGTGCCGAGCATCTGTAGTCCCAGCTACTCGGGGCGGGGCATGGGGGTTGCTGAGGCAGGAGAATTGCTTGAACCACAGAGGGGGAGGTTGTAATGAGCCGAGATCATGCTGCTACACTCCTGCCTGGCAACAGAGCGAGACTCCGTCTCAAAAGAAAAAAAAATGTGGCAAGCAATGGGTTACAGAAGTGGACAAACACTTACTGAGAGCTGGGCATTAAAGAGCTTCTAACACCTTTATGAGTAAGTAAAAACAAATAAGCACAGCTGCCACTTATCCTGTTCAATAGATGTACAGTATGTAAAGCTGTGCACAGCCAAGTTCTCCTTCCAGAAATTAATTTTCCATGAAATGTCAGCTCCACAGAGCGAGGCCCTTCATCTGGTTCTCCCAAAAACCCCAGCACCTAGAATAGTGTCTGGTACATGGATGGTACATATAATAAATGCTTGCAGAAAGAATAACTCAGTTCTGCAGCTCTTGCTACTCATCCTCAGAGCTTATTCACTAGTCAATGATCAATGGCCTGAGAGAATCTAACCAGGGTCATTCTTTTCAGGGATCGAGCTGAGAATCCCTGCATTTTTACCTCTGGAAGAAAAGGCAAAGGAATAAAGGCTGCACTTCTTCCCATAGTTAAACACAGTGCCTGACTTCCAGGAGGTGCTCAATAAACGTCGACTGAATCCACTACCTTTTCACCTACTTCAGCTGAGACCCCTTGAGAAAGGCAAAAACTTAAAAATAATAATAATAACAGGGTCTCATTCTGTCACCCAAGCTGGAGTGCAGTGGAGTGTAGCTCACTGTAGCTTCGACCTCCTGGGCTCAAGTGGTCCTCCACCTCAGCTTCCTGGGTAGCTGGGACCACAGGTGCATGCTGCCATGCCCAACTCATTTTTTAATTTTAATAGAGATGGAGTCTCCCTATGCAACTGCCCAGGCTGGTCTCAAACTCCTGAGCTCAAGCAATCCTCCCACCTTGGCCTCCCGAAGTGCTGGGATTACAAGTGTGAGCCACCACACTCAGCCTCAGAGAAGACATTTTTTTTTGAGACAATCTCACTCTGCCACCAGGCTGGAATGCACTGGTGCAATCTTGGCTCACTGCAACCTCCGCCTCCTGGGTTCAAGCGATTCTCCTGCCTTAGCCTCCTGAGTAGCTGGGATTACAGGCGCATGCCACCACACCCAGCTAATTTTTATATTTTGAGTAGAGACAGGGTTTCACCATGTTGGTCACGATAGTTTCAATCTCTTGACCTCATGATCCGCCCACCTTAGCCTCCCAAAGTGCTGGGATTACAAATGTGAGCCACTTTGCCCAACCAAGTCCTCCTGAGCCACTCTGCCCAGCCTAGGAGAAGACATTTTAAATGTTGTTTTTGAAATAAAGGAGGAAAAATGCTGAGATGAACAATCTGAGATTGTTTGAATGACATTCCAAAGGGGAAACTAGGGAAGAAGAACATGTAGGCCTGCTTACTCTATTAACAGATCCTATCTGGCCTTCAAGATCCCCAAAGGCAGGGGTAGTGTCTTGGGTCCCAGGCCCAGTGCACCTTCATCACCTGGGGACACAACTGAGTTTTGCTTCACTCCACACAGCTGTCTCTGGAAAAATAATTTCCACATTTTATTGCTTTAACTATTAAAGACTGAAAACTGAGCAGCACTGCTTAGCAGACATCAGATATTCTGCTAATCAATCGTATTAATGAACTTTTAAATAACAGTATCAGCCTTAACATCACCAATCAATTACAAATGTGTGTGAATTGGCTCCATGGGCTGCTTCACGAAGAGCAGGTTCTTGGAAACGTAACCAGCAGTTCTCCACTTGTTCAGAGGTCCAAATGTGGACACATCCCCCATGCACTCCAGCCTTCTCATCTGTCAAATCACACTCCCTGAGGGCATCATGATGCCCCGATGCATGTGCGTGTCAACATAGATAATTTCAAAGTACGGGTACTGATGAAGCTGGCAGTGTGAAGCCCCGTGCCCAGCTGGCTCTTTCTATTTCTAGAGGGCTGTTCTGGCTACTTAAAAAGAAGATGCTGAAATGAAATAACCTATCAAGTTATCAACTCCCCAGTAAAGAACAAGGATGTCTCTTCCACCTTTACTGCACTGGCCTGCATACCTTGCTAGCCCCGATGTCTTCCCCTTGCTTGAGTAAAGTCTGGGGACACCCAAGAGCTGGGCCCTAGGGCGACTATAAGAAAGAAAGAAGTGGAGGAATTAAAACATGAAGTGACCAATGTTTGCAAGCAGAGACTTTCTTGCCTAGTTAAACAGATTCACTGCTATTTTTGGTTTGCTCTTAAAAAGGCAAAGGACGGATGGCGTGCTGGGTGCCAATATGCAGAAACAAACTCCTTCCTCAGCTCAGGGCTCAAAATACACCTCAGCCGAGATATTTCTGCTCTTGCTGCCAGTGTGCAGAGTAAAGCCATAGAAGGTCCAAGTTTATGAAGCCAAGGGACATCTTCACATCATATGATTCTTAGCCCTTGGGGACATGTGGGTATTTTTGAAACAGCTTAACAATGGATTTTGGCTGGATTCACTCTAGCACAATGGGATTTATGTAATAAAATGATGTTTTGGCCATCTGCAAAGGAAGGTCATTTCCCACCAATCAGAGCAGGCCTCCTAATCCCAACGCAGCAAAAATTCTGATGCTGGAAGAAAAAAGCAAGCCGATCTGGCATGCTAAATTGGGCTGCCTTGGCCTGGCTGCCAAGCATCTACCACGTTTCTCTTTAACACTACTCTGTAATCGGACCACTGGTGAACTGGATCCATCCCCCCACAGTTCCCTGGCTCTGACATCTAAGTGAGGCCATTTCCTTCATGGGGAATGCTGGCAAATCCTAACATTCTTATTAGTCTTAAAACTGGAGACTTTTCTTGAAAACAACCACCTCCCCTTCATTATCGTGGCCAGGTGAGCATGAGAGGAATGACTGCTGTTTGCACGGAGCAGCAGTGCATTAGCTACTTTCAAAACACCTGACTGATCCCAGATTACACGTAACAAAGGCCCGGATCCTTTGCCTTTAGACAGGTGCATAACAGTGTGAATCTTCTGAAATCACAGCTTTGGGAGGAAACTAGAACTGCATGTGAACATCAATGCCACAACAGTGTACTCAGCACAGACCAATTCTTACAGAATAAAGCATTTTGTAAATTCAGTTAAAAAGGAAAAAAGAAAAACAGTCATTCCTAGAGAACACTGGCAGTGATGAAAATAAAACATTCAAAGAAGCAACTTCCAGGATGAGTCACAGGATCCAGTACAAAACCAGCACGTTGCCTCTTCTATCAGCACCATACGTAGTGAGGGGCTCAAAGCCAGGCCATCAATCAGCAAGTGGCTTCTGAAGCATGTCAATATAGTTTTTTTTTTTTCCCAGTAGAGATGAGGTTTCAATATGTTGGCCAGGCTGGTCTCGAACTTCTGGTCTTAGGTGATCCACCAGCCTCCCAGAGTGCTGGGATTACAGGCATGAGCCGCCACACCTGGCCAATGCATGTCAATACAGTTTTAATGAGGCATGAGGTACCAGATCCTAATTTGCTGAAAAGTCATGCTCCATTTCCATTCTGACATTCCTCCTTACTTCAATTAAAAAATTAATGAGAACACCGTTTCCCCCAATCCACTCTGGATGATGGGAATCCACTCTGGCCTCTTGCTCAGCCTCTGAGGCAGATGGGGCCCCAGGTGGCCTCCACACAGCCAGTGAGGGGGAGCTGGCGCCTCTCAGGCCGCCCCAAGGCAATGGAGGAAAGTGAGCCACTAATCCTAAACAGTCTGGTTCTGAGAAGGGGTTTTTTTTTTTTTTTTTTGCACTGTGTCTAGTTTTTGCTTTTAAATTATATGAATTTAACATTATTCTCCATAATATACCTATGTGTTAACATTTTAGATTACTAATGAATTTAATTATTTAACAGCTTTCTCTCCCAACAGGCAAAACTGATATACCACACAGACACGCCACATTTAATCTGTTGCTTTCAGTGTGACTGACTCAAAGGAACCCGGGAAGAAACCAGAACTCCTGGCGCTCCAAAGCCACATCCCTTTCCTGGCTTCTTCCCCAGAGTCTACATCATCTAAAAGAGGTGAGGTGGCCATGTGCACCTTACAGGGGTGTTGTATGACTTTGAAGAAATAATAAACAACACAAACAGAAGTCCCCTGCTTAGTCCTGGGCACATAGCGGGTATTCAACACACGTCAGCTGTCCACCCCAACCTCAGCCCACCTCCAACGGCTCTAGCATACATTCTACAGAAGACAAAGTTAAAAACAGAAAAGTAGGATTGCTTGAGGCCAGGAGTTCGAGACCAGCCTGGGCAACATAGGAAGAACAAGTCTCCTTGGTAAAGAAAACATTTTTAAAAATTGGCCAGATGTGGTGGTGGGCAACTGTAGTCCCAGCTACTCATAAGGCTGAAGCAGGAAGATCAGCTGAGCCCAGGAGTTTGAGACTGCACTGAGCTTTGATTGATGGCACCACTTCACAGTCTGGAAGACAGAGCAAGACCCTGTTTCTTTAAAAAAAAAAAAAAGAAAGAAAAAAAGAAAAAGAAAAGTAGTATGGTCTGACAGTAATCTATGGACTGTCACACACTGCATCATACATCAATGGTAGATACGGTCTGGCACTTCAACTTGTGTCCAAGTACCATCCTGCAACTAAACCTCAGAGCTGATCTCTGTCATTCAGTATCTGACTATGGCAAAAGACAGCTCTTGATCCTCTCCTTCATTCACCATCAATGCTGCAATTTATCTGTTGAGCCCAAGGAAAACTGGTACAGGCAGCAAGGGGACCAGCTGACCAGGTTTTGATAAAAGCGGCTACATGCACATCTCTGGAAGAGAGAGTGATGAGGGAGTCCAGAGAAAAGACACAGCTGTAGTAAAACACTTCGGTTGCCATAAGAACAAAACAGCCTGTTAAACACCAGGAAGGGTCTACTGAGAAAAATTTGCTCATCATTTCCTACTTCTATGTTTGGCTTATTTCTAAAATACAGTAATAACTAAATTGGCAAACTAAATTTAAACTCAGCCAAGCATGCTTTCATACTGAGTTTAGAAGAAAAACAGGCCGCTGCAGCTGACCAAATGAAAGGTGAATCACACCTTCAACTTTTGCCCACCTCTTCCACATAGGATCAAGCAGAGATTTCAAACTAAGAAAAATGCAAAGACATGAAGGTACTTCCCAGACTGCATTCTAGTCCTATCTCATAGGACTGCTGAGAGTTTAAATATGGTCGTGCACAATGCACTGCATAAAAGTTCAGCAGTCAGTGGGCTGATGGTGACAATTCTCACCACATCAAGTTCAAGGTCCCCTCACTTTCAAGGATACCTGCTACCTATCCAACTTTATACTTCAGTATTTCTTAACAAAGGTCATCTCCTCTAACCCCTCCAGCCCATACTGCCCGCCCCCAGCTGATGTTTCACAGGCTCAGGCCCAGGTTCTAAACAAAACTGGACCCAGCCAATTTAATGTGCAGGCCAATGTTTAAAAATCAGGAGAGTCTGCTGGGCGTGGTGGCTCACAGCTATAATCCTAGCACTTTGGGAGGCTGAGACGGGCAGATCACTTGAGGTCAGAAGTTTGAGACAAGCGTGACTAACATGGTGAAAATCGTCTCTATTAAAATACAAAATTAGCTGGGCATGGTGGTGGGTGCCTGTAATCCCAGTTACTGGGGAGGCTGAGGCAGGAGAATCACTTGAAACAGGGAGGCAGGGACTACAGTGAATCAAGATCATACCACTGCACTACAGCCTGGGTGACAGAATGAGACTCTGTTTAAAAAAAAAATCAGAATATTTCACATAAAAACCCAAATATGGCCAGGCGTGGTGGCTCACTCCTGTAAACCCAGCACTTTGGGAGGCCGAGGCGGGCAGATCGCAAGGGCAGGAGTTCGAGACCACCCTGGCCTATATGGTGAAACCTTGTTTCTACTAAAAATACAAAAATTAGCCAGGCGTGGTGGTGGGTGCCTGTAGTTCTGGCTACTCGGGAGGCTGAGGCAGGGAATCTCCTGAACCTGAGAGGCGGAGGTTGCAGTGAGCCGAGATCGTGCCACTGCACTCCAGCCTGGGCGACAGAGAGAGACACTGTCTCAAAACAAAACAAAAAAACCCAAATATATGGTTCCTCTAGAAAAATCAGAAAATGAGCAACAGAGGCTGTACTTCTAACAGGGCAACAAGCACCTGGAATAATGAAGGCAGCTGCCCTTCCCAACGGGCCTGTGCCCCCCAAACCCCGTCAAGCCCACTTCAGTCATCTTCACTGGCTCCTGGCCCGGGATCCCTGATCTGGAGCACACAGTGGGTTCATCTGCATCACAACTATGTTACTACTCATCTGAAATGTCGACTGTCTGGCTGGGACCCTCTTTTTTGATACCTGCCTTCTCTCCACTTACATCACAAGCATGCGCAGTTGTCTCTCTGAGAAGCCCGTGACCTCAAGAAACTTCTTTCTTCCCACTTCCTGAATTACTATGAATGAGACACAGCAGGTTCGCAACTCCTTCCACACACTCTGCTCTGTGTCACACATTTGTCTCTCAGCTGGGAGTTTGCATCCCTATAAATATGCAGATAGTCGCACTACAGACCTTTCAGGATGCTATGAAAAGTTTTCTCTGTGAATGACGTACATGCCTCTCCTAGCTGTCATAGTTTTTTCCTAGTAAAACTGTTCCGAATGCATACAATGGAATTAAATAAATCACTACAGTATATGAACGAGCTCTCAACCCACTCTTTAAAAAGATACCTCACTGATGAGCCATGGTTGGCAATGGATGATCACATCCAAGAAGACACAGGACACAGTGGAAAAAACAGAGGACTGGACTCAGGGACTCAAGTTCCAAACCCAGCGCCAGAACTCACTGCCAAGTGATCAGTGTGATTCGGTTGGCCTCTTAGGACCTGATTTTCTTTCTTTCTGTTATTTCCTACGGCTTTACAGATTTTTAAAAACATTTTGAGCACTCTCACATAATATGGTGCTAGTGAATCTGAGGCATCGTCTCAAGACTGATCATTCTGAGCATAAAAATCTATGAAAATAAATAGAATATTTAGAAACTAGATGTGATGGGCCCTTTAATAAGCCAACTTTTGCTTGTTATGCCTTTTCCAACTAGAAATGAAGCCACGGAAGCATCTTACAGGTAGACGCTTGTACTATGTTGGCTGGAGAAACTCACGCAATAGCAGACACTGACAGTGTCTGACCTGCGTGCACTGCTGAATGCCTGCTGGAAATGGGTACGGCCTCTTCCTTATCACACCTAAATGCAAGCTTCTAGAAACTGAAGACAAGGCAGTTAGGGAGGGAGCAGATTGACATTAACTTTAGAACTCCTAACTTGGGCTTCACTGACACAGATGGTTCTGAATGACAGACCACCATATGAAACCCATCTTCTCTCTGGCTGGAGGAATATCATAGTTCAGTTGCATGGTTGGCTAGGGAGATAAAATGTTTCGTGTGTTGCAAATTCTGCATGGAAAAAGCTACACAAAAGCAACCAACGCTTAGCCGCAGTCTCAAATGGAACCACGTGAAGGAGGCACATACCAGGTCAATCAGGTCGCTGAGGTTTTTCTCGATTTGCTGTGGAGGCAGGCGCCTCATTAGGTCCAAGGCACAGTCCAGCTGTTGATCACTCTGCGGAGGGAGAAATAAAAGTGCGTCAGTCCTTTTTGCCAGAAGGAATACCAAAAACTCCTTTTAAAAAGCATGCTTGCCCAGGGCATTCTAAAACCCAAAGAGCCGTGCAGCAGGCCCTCTGCCAGGTCTCTGTGTGCCAGCAGCCTGGAGGGGGCCTACTGTGCAACCTGTCTGCTCCCCCTTGACAGCACTCTCTGTCTCAAGTAGGGGCATCGAAAAGACCCTGAAAGAAGTGGAAGCAGGCTGGAGAGGTCAGAAAGCTGCCTCGCAGGCTCCACTGTTCCTGTTCAACAGGCCCTGGCGGCTGTAGATGTAATGACTTCCAGTTGGTTCCATGGTGAGCACACTCAAGTAGCAGATTAACTTTCCCCTTTGTTGTAACCTGGGTATAGACATCAGGTAACAATCCCCAGGCCAGGTTCCTTGATGAGCTCCAAGTGAGGGGGAAAAGCCAGGCAAAGAACAAGTGCAAGATGGGCACAGGGGTTAAAAGTGCTTCATTCAATCAACGGAAACAGTAATATTTCCCTAGGCCACGTGTAAACAACACTAAGATCTGAGGCACACTACAGTCAAGAGCTCACTCCGCCTAGCAAAGTGGACTGCAAATGCAATAAACTATGTCACTGTGGTGGCAGGGGACTAGAAAGACAACCATTACTCTCGTTTATCAAGCACTCTTTCAAAAAAATGTTTTTAATTTTTTTAAAGATAGGGTCTTGCTCTGTCACCCAGGCTGGAGGGTAGGCGCATGATCTTGGTTCCCTACAACCTCCACTTCCCAGGCTCAAGTGATCCTCCCACCTCAGCCTCCCAAGTAGCTGGGACCACAGGTGCATACCACCACACCTGGCTAATTTTTGTATTGGGGGGCAAACATGGGGTTTTGCCATGTTGCCCAGACTGGCCTTGAACTCTAGGGCTCAAGCAATCGACCTGCCTTGGCTTCCCAAAGTGCCAGGATTACAAGCATGAGCTACTGTGCCCAGCCCAAGCACCTTTTTAAAGCTATGCACTGCATGCTTCACAGTACTGTCCTCACAGTATACAGTTGCAAATATTTACTGAGATCCACCATGTGCCAGTCACCATAAATCTATACAAAATAAATAAAGGGGGAGAGAGGGGAAGGGAACTGAGTGGAAGCAAAGCTGATAAAGTGCAAAGTAAATTCAATGCACGGTGGGCCCTAATATGGAAGGCTAGACCTCAGGAGATGCGACAAGAAACAAAGTGAGAAAGGTGGGCCAGGTACAATGGCGAAGACCTGTGTATGCGACTCTAAGAAGTGCAGGTGACTCCAAGGAAGGCGGATGGAGTGCCCAACACTATCCAAGCAGAGAGGCACTATCTGATTTGTATCTGGAATCTGCTCTGCTCAGACCAATTACAGGATTTTTGAAAGCCCTAAATCAACAAGCTACAGTCTCATAAAATACACAAAGTAATCCTCAAAATGTCACATTTGGCCTTAATGAAACACAAGTTTTGAATCCCATTACCACTTATACTCCAGGTCTCTTAACCACATGTAGGCCGTGGGGCAAGGACCCACTTCATAGTCACCAAAGACATAACACATTATTAAGGAGAGTCAATTTCATTTTTTAAAAAGATATTGATATGGTATATATAGCCGGCTGTTTTAAAAAAGAATGAAAGCAAAGAAAAAGCTTGTCCCTTGTTCAAGATGGCTATCAGTGACAATTCATTCTGGAACACACAACGAACTGGCTACCCTGCAAAGAGAAAAGAAAAACACCACACCAGAAACTTTACCAGTTGTTTTGCTTAATGAAATATTCCAGCAATCATGAATTCCCTACTTGTGCCATGCACTTCTATGCCAACATGTGTCAGCCAAGGCCAGTGACATGAGTTTGGCTCAGTGGCATGAGAGGAAATTTTAACACCACATCTAGAGTAGAGCACACAGATAAGCTGCTTTGACTCTAGAGAGACATATTCAATTCCCAGCACTGCCATTCATTAACTTATAACCATGGGCAGGTTTCTGAATCTCTATAAGTCTATGTATTAATCCATAAAACGGGAACACAATATCTTTCTTAGAGTTATAATAATTTGGTAATGCATGTGAAATGTTTAATACACAATAGTATGTGTTTGATGACTGGGGATATTGCATGCATATAAATAGACATACAACTTTTAAATATTAAAAAAACTTTTAATGATTTCCCTGCCCAACCTCCCTGCCCCTCAACCCAGCCCTGGATCTCTCTTGCTCCCCTTAAACTAGAGTTAATGTTCAAACTCAACAAATAGCTATGAATTCTCTTGGCCGAGCAAAAATAGAAAACCCTAAATGATTCAAGTCAAACTTATTAAAAGGTATAAACTAGTATTTTTCAACTAGGGATGATTTTGCATGTGCACACACATACACACACACACCTCCAACCAACCCTGCCAGGAGGCATTTGGCAATGTAAGGAGACATTTTTCTCACAACTGGGAGAGAAGAAACTACTGACATCTAATGGGAAGGGGCCCAGGATGCGTATAAACAGATACACAGACTCCTCACAACAAAGAATCACCCAGCCCAAAATGTTAATAGAGTTAAGGCTGAGAAGCCCTGGGCTAAAAATAATCGTTGTGGGTGCTGCAGATTCCCAGAATCTGATCGACGATAAGGTCCCTCTCTAGAAAACTGTACATGCAGGGAAACATTTTATATACAATTCTAATTTAAAGACCATGCATAACCCCTAAAAACTTCCGGTCTTTGGCTAGATATTAGCAATCCTTCCCATAAATGAAAAGCAAATTAAGATATAAGGAAGCCTGCTAATTTGAAACTGTGATCCAGACAGAACATAATCAGGAGGGATTAACTAGAAACTGAGCACTGTAGTCTAGGAAAAGACCTCAGCTGACCAGAGAAGCTCAAGGTGAAAGACACTGTTTCAACCCTTCTTTGGAAACTGTTCACAACCTTAGTTCCAATATGCTGATCACATCCCCACCCCTTGAGGGGTCTGGACAGTCCTCTGTTGGGCTGAATCTCATTGAGGGCACTAGAATACTTTTGCAAAAGGGTCTGACTCACATTTTGCATTAATTCCAATTAATCTTAATTGGAAATGTTTCACTACAAATTTCTAGAGCTAAGGATGTTTAACTCAACCAATCAGGAAATGATTAAATCCTTCCCATAAGTGAAGCAACATGGGAAAGCTTAATGACAGCTTGTAAAACATTAAAATTAGAGTTAACTGGAGCCATTTGCTTGGGAGTCATCCCAAACCCTAAGGGGTCCAAAGAGGAAACGGCACCAGAGAATGAATCAGATGTGGATAACCTGCAGCTACAAACAACAACATGAGTGACCCCAAAAACGGAACGATGGGGGCGGAGAGAGGGGTGTAGTTCCAGGGGCCTCCCTATGATGCTTCCACTTTTATATAAAGCTCAAAAACAGGCGAAATAGTGAACGTTCTTTTTTTGCTTTTTGTTTTGAGACAAAGTCTTGCTCTTGTCTCCCAGGCTAAGGTGCAATGGTGCCATCTCAACTCACTGCAACCTCCGCCTCCCAGGTTTAAGCGATTCTTCTGCCTCAGCTTCCTGCGCAGCTGGGATTACAGGTGTCCACCGCAATGCCTGGCTAATTTTTGCATTGTTAGTAGAGACAGGGTTTCACCATGTTGGTCGGGCTGGTCTCGAACTCCTGACCTCAGGTGATCCACTCACCTTGGCCTCCCAAAGTGCTGGGATTACAGGAGTGAGCCACCGTGGCCGGGCAAACAGGCTCTTACTCTGTTGCCCAGCCTGGAGTGTGGTGGCACAATCTCAGCTCACTATAACCTCTGTCTCCTGGGCTCAAGCTATCCTCCCACCTCAGCCTCCCTAGTAGCTGGGATTACAGGCACATGCCACCATGCCTGGCTAATTTGGTTTGTCTTGAAACAAGGTCTCACTTTGTCACCCAGGCTGGAGTGTAGTCGTGCAATCTCGGCTCACTGCAGCCTCGACCTCCTAGACTCAAGCCATCCTTCCACCTCAGCCCCTGAAGTAGCTGGGGGGCTACCATGCCTGGCTAATTTTTTATAGTTTGTTAGAGATGGAGCTTCACCATGCTGCCCAGGATGATCTCGAACTCTTAATCTCAAGCTATCTGTCCACCTCAGCCTTCTGAAGTGCTGGGATTACAGGCATGAGCCACCATGTCCAGCAATTTTTCTATTTTTTTTGTAGAGACAGGGTTTTGCCATGTTGCCCAGGCTGGTCTCGAAGTCCTGAGCTCAAGCAATCCACCTGCCTCAGTCTCCCAAAGTGCTGGGATTAGAGGCGTGAGCCACTGTACCTGGCCATGAATACTCTTATTATTTAGACATGTGTTTTAGACTAATATAACAAGGCTATTTTTCTTTAAGCCAAGACAAGGGAATGATAAACACAACATTTAAGAAGAGTAGAAGAACAGTTACAGGGAAGCCATGGGGAGGGGGGGAGATGAAAGCTATACTGTCTAGGTCTCACATGGAATGGCAGGTTCAAGAGTATTTGTCATAATCGTGATTCTTAAAACTTAAGTTATGACTATCAGATATCTCAACATTTTTTAAAGGTAATAGAAAAAAATACAAGTATGCAGGGAGCGGTGGTGCATGCCTGTAGCTTCAGCTACTCAGAGGCTGAGGCAGGAGGATCGCTCAAGCCCAGGAGTTCTAGGCTGCAGTGCGCTATGCCCATCGGGTGTCCACACTCAGTTTGGCATCAATACAGTGACTTCCTGGGAGCAGGGACCACCAAGTTGCCTAAAGAGGGGTGAACCGGCCCAGGTCAGAAATGGAGCAGGTCAAAAAATACAAGTAAGAGCAAGTAAAGAGAGGGCTTAGGACTCAGGAGTCCAGGGTCCAAGGTATGCCCTGTCACTAGACGTCTGTGTGCCTTACACTGCTCACTGAACCTCGTGGCCTGGGATTTGGCCCAGATGCACTCTAAGACTCCTTCTAGGTGGACTGCCCTCGGGTCCCAACCACCACGCCCTTCAAAACAAGACCATCATCCTAGATTTCGCTGCCTGCAGGCCAGCAACTAGGCTACAATCCAACAACTGTGCACTGAGTGCCAACCTTGGGCCAGGCCCTGAATCTGGCCCAACAAATGAGACTCAGTCCCAAGCCTCAAGGAACCAATTGTCCATGAAATAGCAAATAACCACAAGGCCGTGCGGTACGTACAATAATGAGACAGAGAAGGCACAGAGAGACAAGGCACAGTTCACAATACACTGATTTATACTTCCTTGTGTCAATTATTTTCCTAGGACTTCCCTCCCTCGCATGGCTACAAAATAAACAGAAGGTCAGTTCGGGGAAGCAAACTGTTGCCCAGTGGCTAAAAACTCCCTACAGGCCAGCTCCTACAAACGCTGACTGGTCCAGGTGCTTCCTTCATAAAATGAGCTTTACCAGTTCGACCTCCCACTCGTGTTTCCCAGGTGGAAAGGTAAATAGTAAAAGAAGGACCACTCCTCCTCACCCTCCAGAATTCTCTGCCCAATTAGTCATCTGATCATTATTTGAGTGTTTCCTAGGTAACAAGCACTGTTTTTGATGCTGAGTGGTGAAGATGAAAGTCTCTGCTCTTCATAGAGCTTATGATGCCATCAAAATCAGTATGGTAAAAAAAAAAAAAAAAAAAAAATCAAGGAAGAGTTCTTGTTACACTGTCAAATAATAAGGAAGGGACAGTTACCCCACTTTAAGCTGGCAAGGTTCCAAGGGGTAGGTTTAGGGTTTGTGTGTGTGTGTTACTGTTTTCTTTTGGTATATAAACTGAGATAAGAAATATTTCACTTTCTGTTTTCATGTGATTTAAAGAAAAAGCATAAAATTGCTTAAATCACACTGCAATAAATAAAACAACCATGAATATGGACTAAAACAATTTTTCAGAATAATAAATCAGTCAAATAAAACCCTATCATCTAAATAGGTGCTAAAGTGTTCAGACATCTGATAGTATTGTGAACTCATTTGCATACAGGAAAACTTGGCCTACTAAGCAAACTCTAGTACAAAGTCTGATTTGGAAACCATGGTCAAGTGAGATATAGCCCGTCCCTACACCCCAAGTTTGGTACAGTAAACACACCATCCACAACAACGTCAATGTCGGTGTGGAGGTGGCCACTAAGTGGGACAGGGAGCCTCAGAAGACGTCTCAGAACCTCAGGGCCACAGGAGCAGGTTAGCTCTGGATGAGCAGGTGTGCCTTTCCAGGCAGCAGGTGCAGTGGGGTAAGGAGAGGTGAGACAGGTGCTCAGAGGAGGTGGGGAACCGTGGGGTGTGGCCTGGGGAGGTGACTGGGGCCTTGTCACAAGGGCCAGGTCATACCCGAACTACCCAGGGGGCAGCTAAGCTGGCCCCGGGAGCTAGGCTCAGAACCTCACTTCTCCCCGAAGATTTTTGCTTTTGTCCAGTTTATAGGTAAGGCATCTGTACCACATTCTTTTTTGAGACAGAGTCCCACTCTGTCACCCAGGCTAGAGTGCAGTGGTTCAATCTTGGCTCACTGCAACCTCTGCCGCCCTGGTTCAAGCGATTCTCTTGCCTCGGTCTCCCTAGTAGCTGGGATTAGAGACTCCTGCCACCATGCCCAGCTAATTTTTGTATTTTTAGCAGAGACAGGGTTTCACCATTTTGGACAGGCTGGTCTTGAACTCCTGACCTCGTGATCCACCTATCTCGGTCTCCCAAAGTGCTGGAAATACAGGCATGAGCCACCAAACCTGACCAGCCACATTCTTTAAAAACCACTTTTCTGTGAGGGTTTTGGAGCCCCTAGAGATCCTTCCACAGGGGTATAACAGAATGTTGTGATTTAGAAGGCAAAGCAGATTATATTTTCCCAAAATGGCCATAACAAATGCTCCCACCCCACATGCTTCTCTTGCACTGTGACTGTGACACTCTTCCCACTATGGGGAGGGGGGAGCCTGTGTCCCCTCTGCCTTGGAAGTGGAGGTGCTTTTGGAACTTTTAATCAGCAGAGGCCAGCACACATGACGCCCTACGACTTGTGAGCCCACAAGAGAAAACGCAGCTTCTCCCTGCCTGCTGAACATACACGGCTGGAGCCCATTCCACTGCCCTGAGGCCACCCTGTGCAGAAGAGCCCCTGAGGCTCTGCTCCATGGACAGAGGGGGGCCCACTGCATCCCCATATGCTCCAGGCTCCCACTGTTCCAGCTTCAGCTATCTGACTGCAATAGCACGAGACCCCAAGTCAGAATCACCCAGCCAAGGCCCTGCTGAATTCCTGACCCACAGAAACCATCACAGACAATGACATGAATTATGCTTTCAAGTCACTAAGTTTTGGGGTGATTTTGTTAGACAGCTAGTAACTTACACAGAAGGATGTGTCTGGTCACCCTGGGGAGACAACCTGACCAGAGATGAGACTGGGGGCAGAAGAGCCAGCAGAGGAGACTCTACAGCAACCAGGTCTCTGGCTGGATGGCCGGAGAGGAGGAGAGTCAAAGACTTTAAGGTCAGAACAGATAGGACAAGGTCAGTTACTGAAACCAGGAGGAAGACCAAGGAGCCTGCGATGACTACGTTTCCTAGAGGGACCACCTGCTAGAGCATGGTGCCACAGCCTCACTGCAGTGTGGATGGTTCGTGTGTGCTTTTAAAACCCAGGCACAGGCAGCAACTCAAACTGCTAATGCTTGCAAGCAGAGGTCCTCCTTGGCCTGCTCTAGTGGCTGGTTAAGGCAGATATTCGCTTAACAGCATCTGTCTGTACATAAACAACCAACCGAAGCTTCAAGGCCTTCAAAGTTTGTTCTTCAGTTCATCAAGACCTTCACTCGTTTACATTCCCGAGAGGCTTAGCAAATAACTTCATAGACAGCACAAAGGTAAACTTTGCTGGCGCCCAGAATGACTTACCGCAAATTTATGGAGTCTCACTTAACCATGGTTTGTCTTGTATTATCTGTGACCTAATAAGCAACTTTGTTTAAATGTGAAATCTGTTTTCTGCCATTTGGCCCTGGAACAGTTTGTTTCTGGGGGCGATTTGGAGAAAGACTCCTGGGCCAGCCCAGCCGACCACTCATCTTGAGGTCACTCTGGAAAACTGCACATTTTGGATCAATAAAAAGAGAAGTGCTTCTTCCACTGCTTGAGTGTCCTCTGGGATGTGATGACAGCCGTGCAGGAGGGAGATGCCTCAAACACAAAAACACACGCATACCCCTTGGATGACTTTCTGCTCCCATGGGAAAATCCAATACCCTCGCTATCAAGCGAACCACAGCCACAGTGGAAGTCCACCTGGCGGACCAAGCCTCCTTCAACCTTTTGGGGTCTGCTGTCTATCATCATAGCTAAGTCGATGTCATCTTTTTAAATTCAGGGGAAAAAAACCCATACAACGTAAAATTAACCATTGCAGTCCTACTCTAAGACCCTGGGAGATGGCAGGGCAACATGAAGGGGGACCCTGGCTCTGTGGATAACCCACCAGCCAGAATGGGTGACCCGATGTTATTTGAGAAATAAACTCCTGTTGTTATATGAAAAATAAATTCATATCTCATTTGAGGAATAAAAGTTAACCATTTTAGGGCTGGATATAGTGGCTCACGCCTGTAATCCCAGGACTTTGGGAGGTGAAGGCAGGTGGGTCACTTGAGGTCAGGAGTTCAAGACCAGCCTGGCCAACATGGTGAAACCCCGTCTCTACTAAAAATACAAAAATTAGCTGGGTGTGGTGGTACACTCCTGTAATCCCAGCTATGTGGGAGGCTGAAGCATGAGAATTGCTTGAACCCAAGAGGTGGAGGCTGCTGTGAGCCAAAATCACACGACTGCACTCTAGCCTGGAAGAGAGTGAGACTGTCTCAAAAAAAAAAAAAAAAGCGGGGGGTGGCCATTTTAAAGTGAACAATTCAGCGGCTATGTTAAGGTCATTTGGATTACCATAAAAACATAACTGCTTTACGAGTCTCTCTCTCTCTCTCTCTTTTTTATAAGCAAGTCTCTCCTTTAAAAAAAAATTCTGTTGGGATCACAGAAATTAGATCTGGACTGACATCTCAAGTTCATCTGAGTCCTGCTCCTTCATTTTACAATGCACAATGAGGTCCAGCGCAAGTTTTGCCAGGTTGCATAGACAGAGGCAAACTATGCACTGGAACCCAGATCTTCTTCATGTTTTAGGCCTGGCTCTGCCCTGAGCCCTTCTCCCCCACTGTGCCTTTAACCCAGGGACTGTGTAAGTGACAGGCAGACAAAGAGGAACAATGAGATGTGATCCTTGCCCTCAAGGAGCTGTGACCTAAGGTAGACGACAGTCAGAAAAAACCAGCAGGAAAGACCCAAAGATGCCATCCTCCTACATTCGATGCCCGGCATCCCAGCTACCCCATTGTCTTCGAGAATTGGTCCTCCCAGTGACTTTTCCAGGTCATCAAAGTATCAACTTTTAAAAAAAATTCTAAAAGACAGCAATCTCTCTAAAATGTATTACCTGCTCTACATTTTTACACAATGCACATGATTACAGGACAGTGCAATGAACTCAGCTAAAACATTCCTCATTAGCCTAAGGACACTCTATGAGTAGCCATTCTTGGAACAGAGCCCGGTGTCTACTTTTTACATTTATCTGCTTCTTCTGCCAGGCTGTCAGCTATACTTCCTCAACTAATACGTTGCTTCTAATCTGCTATGTGCTGAAAACCCAGAAAATTAGAAATATGCTCTCATTTCAAACAAAAACAAGCAAAAAAAGAAACTTTGAGAGAGGGAATAAATCAGACTGACAACTCAGGGTCCAGAGTCGTAGCCCACAAATAGTTTATAAGTACCTTGACACTATATGAAGATTATTTCTCCTTGAGGAAGTCCAAGACTCGAAAGGCACAGACATGATATACTAATAATTCCTACTTTCCCATACAACCTGCATAAGCAAGTCACCACTTCATCCCTTGCAACCTCAGTCTTCTTTAGAACCTGGACCCAACGGTACCGTCTACCTTACACAGGCCACTGGGAATGAGGTACAATGTCTGGGTCATAAGGGCACCGGCCACAGAGCATCCTCCATAAAGGGTAAGAACTCTCCCAGAGTGTAAAGCACCCGTGGCTTATCTGCCAGGACTTTTACATAACATTTTTTAGGTGCTATAGGGCCCTTTCCATCTGGATTTCCCCCTCACTTAACACAGGTTTTCCATTCAGGCTGCCAGGAGTCTCTAGAAAGGTAGGCGGAGTGTTATGTCAGTTTCCAAGTCATTAAGCACCCACAAAGGAGGGCAGGCTTGCACAGCACTCACTCCACGCAATCCCCCCTGCCCTGAGTACGATGGAGCACTCGGCTTCCCTAAAGCCACAGGGATAGGAGGGGCAGAGACAGGGAGATCTCAATGAATTCCATGTGTCCATGGAAGATCACCTTCCCTTTGTTTTCCCTCCCTCTAGTAACTCCCTTATCCCGCTTGCTTTCTGAAGTCCTCTGCTCCATTTCCCCAGCCCAGGACAGCATCAAATATTTCTACCATCTCATTTATTTGAACCTTCTCCCTATTTACTGGTGTTCCCAACCCCATGTGAGGCCATCGAAACCAGACAACTGTGGCAGCACTAGCAGAGTCCCCAAACTGCCCTGACACCCTCCCAGGCAATGAAAATTTCCACGTGCCTCTCCCTGGCATATTTGTTCCAGAGGAAAACTTAGCAACCTACACACAGGCTCTGTGTCAAACTCTACAAGAGCCATCAGTTGATTTTTCCCTTACACATCCCTCCAGGAAGTGAAATATCCGAAATGAGTCACACTCAAGAGTCGGGGCTATATTTCTGCTGTAGTTTTTTTGGATAACCGATTCACTGTTTACACTCTGAAACCTCTAATTGCTGAACACAGAGCAGTTCCTTTGCAGAGATCAAAGCTTACCTGGTGAACCTGGCAAAATGACAAAAATTCTCAAAAAGGAGTTAGCCATTCAGAGTGCCAGAGGAGGGTGGCTGTACAAGCATATTTTAATTGGCAAAGCAAAGTCACTGCCCAGCAAGGAGAGTATGCAGGGGTGTATTCTGCCATTCTTCCATTTCCCCTTTAAGGTGCATGTCCCTTACCCCTGGCACCCTCCAACTCTAATCACTCCCAACACACAGCTGGTCGTTGCCCACCCACACCCCCACCTCAGGGAGCTTGCTTATCCCTGAGCCATGCACTGAAGCTCCCAAGCAGCTCCACCTAAAGGCAATCGATGCCTGCTTTTTACAACATATACAAAGCAAATGGGCTAACCTGATGCAGAGAAACACCCTGGGTCACATGACGACCGACAGACCTATTGCTCAGAATGGCTCTCCGCTATGTTTCCCAGGCACTGTGCGTGGCTCTGCTGGTCAACTGAGTGAGCTGGAGCATTTTCTCGTGGGTGTGCCTACTCCTCCACCTGTCTAACTTTAAAACACAGGATCACACTAAAGCGGACCCTAGGAACCATCTAAACTGCGGGAAATTGAGGCCTGAATTGACCCTTAACAAATGAGACATCACATAATAGCAAATGAATCAGGACCAGAATACAAATCTCTTTAGTACACACTTTGGTGCTTCTGGTTATACAAGTTGAGCAGCCCTAACTCAGAAATCCAAATCCAAAACTTAGCACAGACATGAGGCTCCAATGAACATCTCAGACTTTCAGATTAGGGGTGGTTGACCAGTAAGTATTATGCAAATATTCCAAAATCTGAAAACAATCCAAAGAAGTCCCAAATCCAAAATGCTTCTGGTACTAAGCACTTCGGATAAGGGACTCATAGTTTAATCATAAGTCAAAATTTAAGAACAGAGCTGATTTTATTCAAGAAAATACTTCAGGCCGGGAGCAGTGGCTCACACTTGTAATCCTAGCACTCTGGGAGACAGAGGTAGGTGAATCACTTGAGCCCAGGAGTTCAAGATCAGCCTGGGAAACAGGGAGACCCCGTCTCTACAAAATACTTTTTAAATTAGCTGGGTGTGGTGGTGCATCCCTGTAGTCCCCGCTACTCAAGAGGCTGGGGTGGGAAGATCACCTGGACTTGAGGCTGCCCAGTCTGTATAACAGAATGAGATCCTGTCTCAAAAAAGAAAAAAGAAAAGAAAAATACTCCTTTACTCTTTTGAATAAAATTCTACATTATTGGCATTAACAATGGCAGTATTAAGAGTATTTATATTTTGTCCACACTGGGCACGGTGGCTCCTGCCTGTAATCCCAGCACTTTGGGAGGTCACGGGCAGATCACTGAGGCCAGGAATTCGAGACCAGCCTGGACAACACAGTGAAACCCCATCTCTACCAAAAAAATACAAAAATCGGCCAGGTGTGGTGGTGTGTGCCTATAGTCCCCGCTACCCAGGAGGCTGAGGTATGAGAATCTCTTGAACCTGGACATAGCACCACTGCACTCCAGCCTGGGGGATACAGTGAGACCCTGTCTCAAAAAAAAAAATTTTTTTTTAAATACTTATATATTGTCCAGATAATTTTATTTTTAAGTGAACTGCTCTTTATTGATTAAGAATTCTAGGTATCCGAAAGGCAAACCAATTTCAAAAATGAAAAGGAAGGGAAATAATACCTGCTAAGGGTGGCCTGGCCTGGGCCTGGCACTGCACCCTGTGGGTTTCAGGACAGCCTCGTGACAGCTGCAGGAGGCGGCTCTTACCCCAGTTTCACAGATACGTAAAGGGAGGCCCTGAACAATTACATGACCTGCCCCAGAGCACTGAATGACACAGAAGGATGTAACACAGGTCCCCTCCCATGACCAAACATTCTCCAAAGAATGTTAAACAATCCCAGTGAAATAAAATGAATTTCTAATGATTTGTAAGGAACAACTTGCAAGCTCACAAAATCAGATAGGGGCAACGAGTCTCTTCTCCCCGGATGAACAAATTATGGACAATGCCATCTACTACCAAATTCTGAAAGCTGTCACCATGGATTACAGACTGTATTCTCACAAATGCTATCCCTGGCAGGTGGATTTGTTGAAAACACGAAAGCCTTTCCCAGACAGTTTCCCTGGCTGACAGTTTCCTGGACCCCCTGAGATGATCTGCAAGGCGCCATCACCTCGTGTCTGATCATTAATGTTTCACAGATGTCTACAGCTGCTGTCTCCACATGATCCTGGCTGGTTTCGTGTAACAAGCGACTAATCCCAGCACTTTGTCAACTGGCAGTTAGACACATAATTACGGGCAATCCTGAGACGTCTTCAAGGGATGCCATACATGTTGTCCGTTTCCCCTTGATGGCACAAGAAATTCAAGAAGGCTTTCACAAAAGTGGAAGCTAAGTAAAGCAGGGTGCTCCTGTCTTCTGAATAACAGTTAAAAGAAAAAGCAATTCGGAAAAACGCTGACCACGTGTTCACTGACAAGAGACTAAGAAAAGTAAACTCCTTTTTTCATGGTAGAAGCAGCTAATTCACATAAACCAAACAGATTTATAAGACAGCCTGGATGAAATCTGTAACATTTGGACATAGGTTTACTCCAGCAAAACCCTGCACACGGTTTCCAAAGATGTCGGGCAGACGCTTCAGCCAAACTGTAAACAGCACAAATGGGCTCATCTTGATGGGAAAGCAGCAAGGTTTCAAGGATTTGGGGAAAAAATGAAGGCTCCATCAATCCAAATATTTTATCTAGAAGGGGGTGGTGCAGGTTTTTTGACTTACTTCCAAAAGGAAGCTTGAGGAAAAGAACACGGTGCTTACTGATCAAACAAAGCAGCTGGGCCATTTCTTCCCTGGGTTCCTGGGCTCCAATTTCAGATGCCTGTGTGTGAATAAATATGGAAGACTCTATCCAATCTCTGCTTGTCCCTATCTGCCTGCCCCACCCAGCTCAACAGTAACTCCTCTATTACAGCAGCACGCTCTACACTGATAACCACCGGCCCAGCACAGCCGAATCCTGCAACAACTAGCACTCTGGCTCCCCTAAATAGATCAGCAAAGTTTTCAACCTATTTTGGTGACAGAAATGTGCAATGCAACACTCTACCAACCCATGATACATGCGCAAACTTAACCCAAGACCCGACTCAACGTTGCCCTCTTCCAATTAACGTCAGGACCCGCTGGGCAGGGAGATGCCTGAAAAATGACATCTTTGGGGCTTCAATTTTCAAGACCAACGGCAAACGCCTTGAAGGTCTGCAGTTGGCAGAAAGGACCTTGGAAGTAAGACAGACAAGAGTTCACAGCCTGCACCTGTCATTTCCTAGCAATGAAGGTCTGAATAATTCCTTCACCTCCCTGAGCCTCAATTCCTTCAGCTGTTAAATGGGAATAAGAATAAAACATATCTTACAGGGTTATTTTGAGAACAATATTGCAAAATATATGTAAAGAAACTAGCACCGTTCTTATAAACAATAAGCATTTAATCAAAAAAACAAAAACAGAAAACCAGGTATTGGCTGGGCATGGTAGCTCACATCTGTAATCCTAGCACTTTGGGAGGCTGAGGCAAGAGGACAGCTTGAGGCCAGGAGTTTGAGACCAACCTGGCCAACAGAATAAGCCTTTTTTTTTTAACGGTTAAGAAACTAGTCGCCCCGCGTGTGTGCGCCTAATCTCAGCTGGTCCACCCGAGACCCCCTGGGCACCAACCCTAGTCCCCCGCGCGACCCCTTATCCGCTCCGACAAGATGAAAGAAACAATCATGAACCAGGAAAAACTCGCCAAACTGCAGGCACAAGTGCGAATTGGTGGGAAAGGAACTGCTCGCAGAAAGAAGAAGGTGGTTCATAG